>JAPDDL010000337.1:0-38112 GCA_027422435.1 Schizopygopsis pylzovi | reverse complement strand
GGCGAGACTTACCCATCCAGACCGCGAGTATTTTCCTCCTGTCGGATGTCGGCGAGAGCCTCCCGGCCACACAGCTTTCATTGTTATGTCTTTACCTGTCCAACGCAGCGAGTCTTGATCTCCGGTTGGACGCCGGCGAGGTGCTCCCGGCCAGACAATCTTACTACTCTGTCTTTACCTGTCCAACGCAGCGAGTCCTAATCTCCGGTTGGACGCCGGCGAGGTGCTCCCGGCCAGACAATCTTACTTTCTTCTGTCTTTACCTGTCCAACGCAGCGAGTCTTGATCTCCGGTTGGACGCCGGCGAGGTGCTCCCAGCCAGACAATCTAACTTTCTCTGTCTTTACCTGTCCAACACAGCAAGTCCTGGTATCTCGTTGGACGCCGGCGAGGTGCTCCCGGCCAGACAACCTTACTTTTCCTGTCTTTACCTGTCCAACAAAGCAAGTCCTGGTATCTCGTTGGACGCCGGCGAGGTGCTCCCGGCCAGACAAATCTTACTTTTCCTGTCTTTACCTGTCCAACACAGCAAGTCTTAATCTCCTGTTGGACGCCGGCGAGGTGCTCCCGGCCAGACAAACGCTCTTCCGTCTGCTCGCACCAAAAATATCGAACCCCGTCGAACGCGACATACCCGGCCGTTTTGGCAAGCTTAGCCTTCAGTCCACCACCGGCGAGGCTCCACCACCCAGCTCACAAGTATCAATCTCACCTCAGATGCCGCAAGAGCCTCCCGGCTGGACAACCTCACCTTTTCCTCCTACGTCAGCAAAGCTAACCCATCAAACAGGCGGGCACGCCCGCCAGTGGGATGTCGGCTAAGCATCCCGACCAAAACTTTACCTTTCCGTCTTCACCTGTCCGACACAGTGAGTCTTGATCTCCCGTCGGTCGCCGGCGAGAGCACTCCCGGCCAGACAACCTTGCCTTTTCTAGTCCCACGCTGGCGACGCTTACCCGTCCAACACAGCGGGTATTGTGCCCCCGTTGGGCGTCGGCGAGAGCCTCACAGCGAGACGACTTACCGCTTCCCACTTGGCAGACGAGACTAACCCGTTAGACTCAGTGAGTATTGGCCTCACCGTAGAGCGTCGGCGTCAGTCTCAGTCACCCATCTATTTTTTCCGTCCGACAGGCGACGAGGCCTAGCCGTCGCTGCGGTCCTCATCCGCCCGCCGAACACCATTGAACTGTCTCTGCTATCCTCAAACCTTTTCCCCCTGCCTGGCGAGGCTTACCCGTCCGATGTCCTAAGTCTTACAATCTCCCATCGGATGCTGCCAGAGCCCCCCCAGTTCCGGGTTTCTCTTCTCCCTACTCGCCGAGGAGACTATCCGTCTGGCAGCGTAGCCTTGGTCTCATGTCAAGACGTCGACGCAGTCTCCCGGTGAGCTCCTATGCTTGCCGTCTGCATGCGACGCTCATCCATTCGATGCCGTGTGTCTCGATCTCCCGTCGGATGTTGCGAGAGCCTCCTTGTCGGGCGTCCCAAACTCTTTTTATCTGCCTAGCCGATAGAACCCATCCGTCCGTCGGGGGAGGGGGGGGTATTGTGCCTTATCGGAGGCTTCATGGGTCCTCTCGGCCAGATATCGCCCTCTGTCCTCTGATTAGCAGGGGCTGATGGCCAGTAGGGCCGGTACGCCGACTCCGTGAACTATCCCACTGCAGGCAACTCGGGTCCTCCTGGCCAGGGCTCCAACCACGCTGCTCCTCCATCGGCGGGCAGGGCTCACCCGTCCCAATGCGGTGAGCCATCGCTGGGCCTCGGTTGAGCCCGCCCCGACCGGTCGCCCCAAAACCACGAAGTTTACTCCGGCGGTCGGTGGGGCCCACTCATGCATGCCAAACCGCTCCCTCAGAGCACGTAGACCCCCCTGGCCTGCCACAAGTTACTCCTGGGAACTAGCTCCCGCCAGATCTCAAACGCGTATTTGGGGGGTAATCTTAGTCTGGCGGCTGTCCTACAGTATATTGTTTTTTGGGGGTTCACTGGGTTCGGGCCATTCCCGGCTAGGAGCCCTCCCCCAGGACAGCACGCCTACAACGTATTACCATACACGCCAAATACGCATTACGTTATCGTGCTAGTAGATGTAAGTGTGAAATCGTGATATGAAGTTTAGACACGTAGTTTTTAAACTAAGTTCGGGAGGAGCACGTCAGATACTCAGGCTAATTAGCACAGGTGGTACACAATCTAGGTAATCAGCCTTGGACTTAAATACAGCTGTCTTACCTCCATCTAGTCGATGGTTAAACAGCATCCCTCCACCACCCCTTCTCCACCAATATCACTAGAATTCTAATCACACGAGGGGGGGGGGGGGGGGGGGTTCACTGGGTTCGGGCCATTCCCGGCTAGGAGCCCTCCCCCAGGACAGCACGCCTACAACGTATTACCATACACGCCAAATACGCAATACGTTATCGTGCTAGTAGATGTAAGTGTGAAATCGTGAAATGTAATTAAAAAAATGTATGAGCATTTTAAGATTTAGAATTTATTTTTATTTCTCTAAAGTATAACCATTGAAACTGTAAATCTATAGAAGTGCTTCCCAACCCTTTTTCTGGAGGCTTACCCGCACTAAATATTTTCTGATTTCTTCTTTATCTAACACTTTCATTTTAGGTCTCAGGGTCTCTATTAAACTCAATAAGCAGCATTTAACAGACAATATTCACTGTTGACATGCATCTAGGAACATGGTTGGGAAACATTGCTACCTGCTAAAAAAAAAAAATATATAGAAGCCCAATAGGAACCGTCACAGAAATTCTAATGTTTTCCATTAAAATACCTTTATGAATCATTAGCGTTTGTCCAGTAAAACCATTACAAAATTCCCTTTTGTAGTGTGTTTTGGGCATTTTTCCAATAGGATTTAACATCTAACCAAAATAAATTAACTCACATACCAGTAGTCACCATTATAGTGTCCATTAAAACTATTACATTTTCTATTGTTTTTTTAGCAGGGCTGTCTTGTAATAAAAGTAAAAAATAAAAGTTTAAGCTGTAAACTATGAATTACATCTTAAGTGCTCGTCACTGGAAACATACTTACACGTGGATGTAGTCTGATGAACTTTTTCTCTAGATCAGCTCCTCTGGTGATAGTCAGAAAAGTGAGATGTGTTTGATCGCACTGCTGCTTAAATAGAGCTCCAAAGGGGCAGACGGTACCATTACAAAGGATTTAATTTGCTTAGGCACCACCCATTTAATTAGCATCTTTTGCATTTCACAACAGGCAAGAAGAGCTGCACGATATATATAGCATGTGATTGACATGCGCATCTCTTCAGTAAAGGCGGTTTTGTGATTAGTGTTAAATCTCCATCACCTGCTTTCCTACCCAGTAGATGGAGCAGCAGTTAATACACAGAGCCGTGGTTCACTGACAAACTACTCAACTCGCGCTCATAATCACAGATGAATCGCCTTCGATAATGAACGTGATATTGCGTAGCTTGTCAGTGAACCACGGATCTGTGTATTAAATGCTGCTCCATCTGAAAGCAGGTGATGGAGATTTACTGCTAATCACAGAACCGGCTTTACTGACTTGATGCACATGACTATCGCGAGGAATATATCGTGCAGCACTAAGGGAACAAGTTTTGTGTTTCCCATCAAATACGGTGGAAAAATATCTGTTTATTGTCCCTGAGCTTGAGTTTCTTGGCTCTCAGTGCTCACAGAGACAATCTGTCAAACATATGCATTTTCAAGCTAGTTGTATAATTAACCGGTGATTTATTCAGACTAGTTAGAGCTGCAGATCACCTTGAAGCAGTAACAAACAATTTCCCAAGTCAGTTGTGTTGCATTTCAACAGCAGCATACATATTATTGTCCTTTTTTTGTTCATTATAAATATGTAAGAATAACTTGAGCATGACATTAACATGAACAAAGCCGAATCTGTCTTGTTGTAAAAAATATTCTGGCAAAAGTGCAGATCTGTATGCAAATGTAAGATGGTCACCTGGCAATGTGCGTTTGTTTGTTTTCAAAAGATAACTATTTATGTCCATTTTAAAAAATACATATAATTAAGATTAAATATTAAATTGGGTAAAGCTACCTTTTCCATAATGTCTAGTGAAACAACTTTTTCTGAAGCAGGGATCAAAATGAACATTATTATAGTATTTCAACCAAACATATCTTGTGCTATTTTTGATCTGTCCTGCATTATAAGTAAAACACACGTTAATTTGGTATATTTAATGTAATGCTTAAATCATTCCATACATATACATATATATATATATATATATATATATATATATATATATATATATATATATTATATATATATATATATATTGTGTGTGTGTGTTTTTTAGCCGTTTCTTGAAGATGGATAAGGATTCAGCTGCTGGGATTGAGTTCGAGGTCGTTCCACCAGATGGGAACAGTTAATGTAAAAGTCAGTGAAAGTGATTTTGTGTCTCTTTGGGATGGTACAGTAATGCGTCGTTCACTTGCAGAACGCAAGCTTCTAGAGGGCATAGAAGTCTGAAGTAATGAATTTAGGTAAAGGGGTGCAGAGCCAGAGGTGCTTCTGTAGACAAACATTAATGCCTTGAATTGAATGCGAGCAGCTATTGGTAGAAAGTGCAAACTGATGAACAGAGGTGTGACATGCGTTCTTTTCGGCTCATTAAAGATTAATCTTGCAGCAGCGTTTTGGATTAATTGTAGAGGTTTGATGCAACTGGCTGGAAGACCTGCCAAGAGAGCATTGCAATAGTCAAGTCTGGACAGAACAAGAGCCTGAACAAGGAGTTGTGTTGCATGTTCCCAGAGAAAGGGCCTGATCTTCTTAATATTATATAACACAAATCTACAGGACCGGGCAGTTTTAGAAATATGGTCTGAGAAATTCAGCTTATCATCAATCACAACTCCAAGGTTTCTGTCTGTTTTTGAAGGAGTTATGGTTGATGAGCCTAATTGGAAAGTGAAGTTGTGATGAAACGATGGGTTTGCTGAAACCACAAGCAGTTCTGTCTTAGCTAGGTTGAGTTGAAGGTGATGGTCCTTCATCCAGCAAGAAATGTCTGCTAGACATGCTGAGATGCGAGCAGCTTTAGTCGGATCATCAGGATGGAATAAGAGGTAGAGTTGAGTGTCATCAGCATAGCAGTGATGTGAAAAGCCATGTTTCTGAATGACAGAATCTAGTGAAGCCATGTAGACAGAACAGAGAAGTGGTCCAAGAACTGAGCCTTGTGGCACCCCTGTAGCTACTTGGATACCTCACCTCTCCAAGATACTTTGATGGACCTATCTGAGAGGTAAGACTCAAACCACTGGAGTGCGGTTCCTGAAATGCCCTTTCTCATATTAGAATAATACATTACCTTATATATTACTTGTATTACTGTCACGTTCACTGGAGTCTCGGAAATAGGCCACACATGCGCTGATAGTTCTGAAGTGAACTAATCCTGAAACAGAACCTACTCCGGAGCAGGTTATTTTCAGAGAGTTGCTATCCCCGGTTTCACAGACAAGGCTTAAGCCTAGTCCTAGACTAAAATGGCAGTCGTGGCTCTAATGGATAGAGCGTTGGACTTGTAACCTGAGGTTGTTGGTTCGAAACTCGGCTCCGGCAGGAATTGTCCACGACTGAGGTCAGACCCTTGAGCAAGGCACCGAACCCCCAACTGCTCCCCGGACGAACCCCCAACTGCTCCCCGGACGCCGCAGCGTTGGCTGCCCACTGCTCCAGGTGTGTGTGTACTTGGATGGGTTAAAAGCAGAGAACACATTTCACTGCTGTTTATACTCTGTTTAATTGTGTATGTGACAAATAAAGCTCATCTGAGCTCAAATTATTATATAATTATAAATGTAAATTGTAGCTGTTTCGACTGAAATAAACTTGCACTGACTGATCTCAAAATATATCAGTGCCTTTTTTGTCTTTAAGATGCACACAGTAATTTTTTACACAGTAATTTTTTTTTCTAAGCATGTTTATAAAAATTACTTAAATGTCCTAATTGAACTATGGCCTAATCCTGGTTTAGTCTAAGCCCTGTCTGTGAAACCGGGCTTATGACTATGCTTACATACCCTGAAAGTTACCTCCATTTTTGGAACCGAAAGCTGAGTTTATCTTTCTTATCCTGAAACATACCCTGGTATGTCACATAACCTGCTTTCTGGACACCCAGTGGTGTAGTGGAGGGCATACACATGTATACGGTCAGCGGTGGACTGGGAAAACATTTCAGGCCGGGAAGTCTCACACTCATCCAGGCCATCCCCATCCCATACACCCACAGCAAATTCTGAAACATGGACAACCATATTAGACCATTGAAGACTGGAGTGGCCTAATGATGCTGAAAATTCAGCTTTGATCACTGGAATAAATTATATTTTAAAGTATATTAATATAGAAAAACATTCTTTTAAATTGTAATAATATTTCACAATATTACAGTTTTTTTCTGTATTTATTATCAGATAAATGCAGGCTTGATGAACATAAGGCATAATGCTGCATAATAATAAAATATGGTAATAAATAGGGGTGTAACGATTCATGATATGGATCGATTTATCGATACAATGTTGATGCATCGATCCCACGCGTGAAATGTCGATATCTGTAGTATAAAAAGGCACCTTTATTTTGGCACTGTCCACATTTTCATATAATGTCCATCTAAGCATTACGACCAACGCATGCATTCTCGTTCAATCTCACGTATCAGGACTCGATATAAGGACTGCCCGAAGGAACAAGGCGAGCATATAAGACGCTCGGGATTGTTGGCGGAATAGTCGCGCTGTGTGAGAAGTTTTCCGAGCACACATCTGAAGCGTACACACACATCTGAAGCGCATGCACACAGACAGCCACATCAACTCCGCTTTTTTGTGCATGGATGAATAAATACAGACAAAACTACATCAAAATGCATGTTTTGGCTAATATCCGTGTAAACAGTAGTTTAAGAAAAACATATGTCTTAATGTAAACAGTGGAGAAAAAAGGCATGTGTATCAGTAAATTAAATCTGTGCTTTCGTTCTTAAAGTGAAGGCAAACTAATAAATCTAATGCTGTCAAAGAAAAATACAAGTGATCACTGCTCCTGACTAAATAACCTTTGTAACATCAAAAAGTATTCATTTACAGGCTATTTATTTTATACAGTGAAGACTATGCAGTTATTTTTCATTTGATTATTATGTTTCTGTAGCGTACCTGAAAATGTATTTTAGACTGAGCTGAAAAACCTGAAAAGCACTGTTTATTGAACTCGTGTCTTTGTATTTATTTTCTGCAATTGCTTGTAATTTGGTTATCTGTAGAAAAGATGTTTAGCACTGAGCCCATAGCATTTTTAGATTTATGTTCATGTTATATATTTATATATCTCGGCAAATATCGTATGGCTGGGTATGAGAATTGATATAGTATCGAATCGTGACGAACTATCCGATTTACATCCCTAATAATAAAGTCCTTTCATATTCTCCATTTCGCTAGCCTACACTTCACGTAATGGACCTGTATGTAGTTAGGCTTCATTAACTGTAGGCTTCATTAACTCTGATAGTTTCATGGGTGTATAATTAATAAAAGTTAATTGAATACATATTACCATTAATTGCGTCTTTTGGCGGGGTTTTGTGCAGTGCTTGCATCCATTTGTGCGTGCAGTCCATTTTCTCAGCGATGTACTTTGATTCATAAAATGAGACAAACCGCAGATCCAGATCTCTCCACAAATAAGCTCTTCTGTCCATGTCATTTTCAACCGATTTATGAATAAGTGAAAAAAGACCAACCGATTTATGAATAATCGATTTATGAATAAGAACGAAAAAGACCACTCCAAATTATTGTCCAATTAAATTTGAACTTGTGCCAGATCATGATTGGTTGGTGTATTATAGCCTATAGGACATGACAAATGGATTTTGTATTAAATCGACACAGAGCTTTGATTATAGATGAGAAAAAGTTGTAAATATTGTTTGGTTTATTTTTCCTTCCGTCGATCTATTCACTAAAATATCCATATAGGCTATTGCTTGAGAGCCTATGGTTTCCGACCAGACTGGAATATCAGTAAGTTTAGCAAAATGCACGCAACCCAGAGCAACGCCTCAGATTGGCATGAATCATGAATTCAGATAAACATGAATGTTCAGATTTTTGAGCGATTAGTTACTGTTTTGTACACATTATATATATATATATATATACCAATTTTTTTTGCCCTATATATATATATATATAAATAATTGGTTAGTACCACTAGTGGTACTCAGAGGAATCACTAAATCAAATAAAGTGTTATTGCTGTCAAACGATTAATCAAATTGCATCCGAAATACAAGTTTTTGTTTGAATGATATATGTGTGTGTTCTGTCTATATTGAATATGTATATATAAATAGACACACATATAGTATATATTTTGACAATAATTTACATTCATATAATTTAGATTATAAATAAATATTTAATATATAAAAATAACATATTTTTCTGAAATATATATATATGCATGTGTGTGTATTTATATATACATAAGAAATATACTCAGAACACATACATATATTTTGTAAAAAAAAACTATATTGGATGCGATTAATCGTTTGACAGCACTAAAATTAATGTTAAAACTCAATACATTTAAAGTTGCAGTCCTTAATTTTGCCTCTTTGTCGCCATCTCTGTCTGAAAACCCGAATTGCAGCTGTGTGGGGAATTATTTTGCTTGCGTGTGATGTGCTCCGGCACGGCTCCAGCGTGGATTAATCTAATGTTTTGAGGTGTGTGAGAATTGTAAAAGGTTTGCTTTTATTTGTGTACATTCACACTACAAACAAATCTTTGTGTTTTAGTAAAATAGGCCTAAAGAAAAATAGGATGCTGCTGTCTGCCGTTTCCTTTTGCGCAGCACAAACATGAAATGAAACTACTAGCTACTTGTTGCAACAATTTATTACTTAAGTAAAGATATATTTATCGTATAGGCTTATTTATTTGTTTTATATAAATATATAGCCTACATATTCTCCGCTAGATATAATGTAATGTGATATGTTTACATCCATCTTTAATGAGTCCCTTGGTACCTCTGTTGTTCCCACCTCCTTTAAAATATCTGTCATCATCCCTGTGCATAAGAACAGTAAACACTCTTGCCTGAATGACTATCGTCCAGTTGCCCTCACATCAACAGTCATGAAGGTTTTTGAGAGGCTTTTAAAGAACCCCATTTGCTCCTCCATCCCTGTTACTTTGGACCTTCTTCAGTTTGCCTATCGCCCAAATAGATCTACCGAGATTCAAGATTTGCAAGATTTTTTTTTATTCGTCACATACACAATTATACAGAATATAACCAGCAGTGAATTGAAAGGCGATGATGATGCCATCTCCTACATCCTGCACTCTTCCCTCACACACATTGACAGCAACAATGGTAACTATGTAAGGCTGCTATTCATTGACTATAGCTCAGCTTTCAATACTATATTCCCCATGAAGCTAGCTGTCAAACTCTCAGACCTCGGCCTAAACTCTTCACTCTGCGACTGGATTCAAGATTTCCTCACCGCCAGACCACAAGTGGTGAAAATGGGCCAGTTCACCTCCAACTCCATAACCCTGAACGTAGGAGCACCACAGGGCTGTGTCCTGAGTCCCCTGCTCTACTCTCTCTACACACACGACTGCGTGTCCTCTCTCAGCTCCACTTCTATTATCAAATTTGCTGATGATACTGTGGTTCTGGGCCTCATTAACAACAATGATGAGACCGCATACTTGGATGAGGTAGAGAGACTTACATCATGGTGCCAGGACAACTGTCTCTCTCTGAACGTGAGCAGAACTAAATAGCTGATCGTGGACTTTAGGAAGAGACAGCAGACTACGTTCCTCCTGAACGTGAGCAAAACTAAAGAGCTGATCGTGGACTTCAGGAAGAGACAGCAGCGGCCCTACACTCCTCTTATGATCAGTGGGACACATGTGGAGAGGGTGCGCAGCTTCAAATACATCGGTGTAAACATCTCTGAGGACCTGACTTGGACTGCACACATTCAAACACAGGTCAAGAAAGCCAGGCAAAGACTGTACCATCTGCGACAGCTGAGGAAATTCAGGGTCTCGCCAGCAATCCTGAAAACTTTCTATTCAGGGGCCATAGAAAGTGTATTGACTCAGTGCATCTCAGTGTGGTATGGAAACCACAATCAGGACTGCAAAGCCCTGCAGAGAGTCGTGCGCTTAGCTGAGCGCATCTCAGGGTCTGCAGGACATCTACCTCAAACGCTGTAAAAGCAGAGCTGCTAAAATCATCAAAAACACAAATCACTCAACTGTCTTTTCATTTTGCTGCCATCTGGCACGCGCTTCAGGAGCATGATGGCAAAAACTGAGAGACTGAGGAGGAGCTTCTTCCCTCAGGCCATCAGGCTCCAAAACTCAAACTCAGTCTCATAACATCAACATGACTCCATTTAATAATCACTTAATAATCAGTCAGATATTCAGTATTCTCCACCATCCATATTTCTGCAATGTATATACCTTGTACAACCTGTTTGCACATTCTTCTTGCACATTCCTGCTTGTATTATTATTTATTAATCTACAGTATACTGTCAATATATTTTTTTATTTTTAATATTTTTTATTCTTATTTTTTTACTTTTTTCCTTATTTTTTTTCCATACAAATATTTATGTATATTCTCTTGTGTTTGTATTTCATATAACTGCACTGTCCATGGAGAGGAGCCGATTTATATTTCACTGCTGGTTATATTCTGTATAATTGTGTATGTGACGAATAAAACTCTTGAATGATGTCCGAATGAATCCTCGCGTTCTGTGGTTTGCTGGTTTTTGCGAATGTAAAATGAATCCTGGGAAAACAAATGTTATAGTAGCCTATTTTTAACGGGTCACAGACACTTATCCTTTCTAATTTAAGTCAATTCTAATTTAAAATAATCTAGCCGGTTAACGGTTAATAATCGACTAACGAGCATCAGCTCTAGGTTAGCAAAAATAACCGAAATGAACATCCCTAATTTTAATCATTTGATGCTGACGATCACTGTGTATTTACAACATTCACAAATTCAAACCTCTTTCGTGTTTGTTTGGCGCTGATCCAGAAATAAATGCGCTCAGTGCTTCTTAGCCTTATTTCACAATGATTTGGTTTTCAACCACATACAATTTAGTTTCAGACATTTAAATGAATTACTAGCTAAAAATAATTTGTTAAACAGTACACACTGATGTTTGTACGTTTGTTAAATGTGGTGTGTATGTAAAGCAGCAATAATAATCCCTTAACATCCAATAATAATAATCCAATTAAAATCTGAGAGTGTTTTATATAGAAAACTGCAAAAGGACTTGCTGTGGCCCATACACAAGATTATTGAATTCTGCGCTGATCTTCAGGCATTACAAAATATCATAAACATTAAAAAAGAAAAGAAACGCATTAAAACAACACTAAAATAAAAAAAATATATGAATAATGATTTACAGTTAGTCAAATGTCATGACAAGTTTGTTTAAATTACTAAAGCCCAACTGTACAACCCAGACGAGGCTTTTATATTACATAGCACATGAAATTATAACAAAATAAAAATACATTTAACAAATTTGTGTCTATCCTTATTGCATGCTTTTGTTTTATAGATACAGCTAAGATATTACTGTTATTCAAAATGTATAGTTTTGAACGTATGCTTAATGCAATATCAACAATTACAATGGGTTCTGGTGAAGCGCTTGAACGATTTCTTCAGAAAACTGAGAAGAGTTTCCTTCAGAACTTCTTCTGAACCAAGCTTATGCCAGAAATATCAAATGAACGTGCTCCCTTACAACCTGCAGAAAAGAGACAGTTCGAGTAGCAATCATTTTATCAGATGGATGTCTTTACTGATTATAAAATGCTGTCAGGTTTAAAGTTCTTAAATTCCCGCCGCTCTAAATCCATACAGTTATCATTGCTCTGTTTGAACGTCTAACGCAGCACTGGGATCAAATAACACGTTACCAAACTGTATTTTTATCGTTCTCAATAGATAATTTCAGCTCAGTATTAAGGAAAGGCTTCAGAGTGCCGCGAAACTAACACTGGCATAGATTTAGATACGAGTCCTTAAACCATACTTAGCCTACTCTTCTTAGACATTATATATATATATAAATTAATCTATTATATTTTACAAATATATTTTTTTACACATTAAGCCAAAAAAATACAAGTATTTACTTGCCAAATTGGTGTGATTGAGAAATATCCAAACTTTTTGGAGAAGCTCACCTTCACGAGATCTCGCGATAAGTTACGTTGAGAACGTGATGTTATTGAATTGATTAAACACATTTGAAGTTAAGGACAAAGACACTAATTCAGTTAACTTGCATCTAGTTGAGACATTGAAATACTTAATTTTAAGTTGAATGAACAAATTCAGAAACTGAAAGTCTCAACAGAAAGAATCATTGAAAACTAAACTGCTATTTTTTTTACAGTGTAGTCATAATACTGCCAATGAAACCATTGTTGTACATATATATATAAAAAAAACAATTTTAAATAGAGATAACAGACACACAGGGCTCATGTGAGGCTTTTATTAAAGGTCACAGTAAACAGGTTTTACATTCTTATGTGAAGTACATCAAACCATTTGGACCAGAGGAAGAAAAAGCTCAAAAACAAATGTAAAACAACGGTTACGTTATTTGATTTGACCAGCAAAGACAATCTCAACAGATCACAGATCAGATTCTTGAATATTCGTTTTGATCTCAGTGTAAGAGACACCTTTGTATTGGCCCTTGGTTTCATACTGAAGCACACTGCCGTTCTTGCAAGTGATCTTCACTGTGCCAGTGTAAGGCATGTCAAACGTGGCTCTGCCGATGGTGATGCAAACATGAAACTTTTTTTTAGGCGGCACTTTTATGGTGTTAGACAGAGTTTCGGTTCTCTCATCCGTTTCCTCCAGACTATGAGTGCTTACTGTTCCTACACTGAAAGTGAATCCTGTAGAAACTTCTAGAACCTTTGGAATCCCTGCCATCACTTCCATTTTAAATGTTGCCGTGAAGCTGTTACTCATCGACCATGAAGATTTTTTGGTCACTTTCTTTGAGGATTCGATTGTTTGCGGTTGCTCGACAGAGGAGTCGTTTTTGAAAGTGATGGATTTGATCTCTTCCACGGTCACCTGTGGTATCAGTTGGTTTATTGTGGGATAGTTGACATTGGTGAGAACTGTTGACTGAACTGCATTGAGAAACATGAATCCCATGCTGTCAATATCTGAACCAGATCTTCCTTCAACTCCCAAACAAAACCCGGAGCCGACATCAATGGGATATTCGGTTTTTAAGCCCCAGCTCGTCATCTTTGCAAAAAATTGTCCACCCTGGTTGGTCTTGAATTTGATGGCTCCAAGACGTGTTCCTGCTCCGTTCCCCCAGAGGGACAGTGAGGTGAAACACTCACCAGGCTTGAAAGCGTGCTCTTGATGCGGTCCGGATGGATTGCCAAAGGTCTGACTTCTGCCATCTGAAAGCCAAACCTTGACAGCCTTCACCTGCCATCCTCCCACCCACACCCAGATCTTCTCTAAACTGGCACCGTTGTTCTCCCCAGTAAATGAAAACCGATAGCCTCCTCCACCACCAATTATCCGTACAGTTGTTGGGTAGGGCATCTTCGAAGTAAATAGATCTGAAAGTTATATCAGAGCTATATTAACATTGGCAATAAAAAAAAAAACAATATAGTATATTATTAAATGTCCCTTGCATAATAATTGGTCAAATTAATAAGCATTTTAGGTCACTTAATTTATTTGTATTTTCACTCTAAAGTATCACCATTGAAACTACATAAATCTATAGAAGCGTTTCCCAACCCTTTTTCTGGAGGCTTAACCGCAGTAAATAGTTTTTTTTCTCTTCCATATCGAACCCTTTCATTTTAGATCTCAGGTTCTCTATTAATTTCCAACTCTATTAAACTCAATCAGCGGTATTTAACAGACAATATTAACTGTTGGCATGCATCTAGGTACATGGTTGGGAAACATGGCTGTCTTGTTAAAAAGTATAAGAAACTGTAAACTATGAATTACATCTTAAGTGCTCATCACTGGACACATACTTACACGTGGATGTAGTCTGATAAACTTTTTCTCAAGATCAGCTCCTCTGGTGATAGTCAGAAAAGTGAGATGTGTTTGATCGCACTGCTGCTTAAATAGAGCTCCAAAGGGGGCAGAAGGTACCAGGATTTAAGTTGCTTAGGCAACACCCATTTAATTAGCATCTTTTGCATTTCACAACAGGCAAGAAGAGCTGCAGGATATATATAGCATGTGATTGTCATGCGCATCTCTTCAGTAAAGCCGGTTCTATGATTAGTGTTAAATCTCCATCACCTGCTTTCCTACCCAGTAGATGGAGCAGCAGTTAATACACAGATGTTTATTTTTTTTTACTTGCATCTTACCAAGCAAGACAGATCATCAAGAAAAAATAGGACTAATAATGAAAACCATTAATGTGCATATAATTGTTGCAATATATCGTGGCATCACAAGAACCTCAAAGGGTGAAATATATAAACCTTATAACAATGTTCCACTTCAAATCTGCAAAATAGTCCCATTTCCATTTTACATTTGCATACAGATCTGCACTTTTGTACTTATTTTTTATAACAAGAGAGATTCGGCTTTGTTCATGTTAATGTCATGCTCAAGTTATTCTTACATATTTAAAATGAACAAAAAAGGACAATAATATGTATGCTGCTGTTGAAATACTACACAACTGACTTGGGAAATGGTCTGTTACTGCTTCAAGGTGATCTGCAGCTCTAACTAGTCTGAATAAATCACCGGTTAATTATACAACTAGCTTGAAAATGCATATGTTTGACAGATTGTCTCTGTGAGCACTGAGAGCAAAGAAACTCAAGCTCAGGGACAATAAACAGATATTTTTCCACCGTATTTGATGGGAAACACAAAACGTGTTCCCTTAGTGCTGCACGATATATTCCTCGCGATAGTCATGTGCATCTCGTCAGTAGAGCCGGTTCTGTGATTAGCAGTAAATCTCCATCACCTGCTTTCAGATGGAGCAGCATTTAATACACAGAGCCGTAGTTCACTGACAAGCTACGCAATATCACGTTCATTATCGAAGGCGATTCATCTGTGATTATGAGCGCGAGTTGAGTAGTTTGTCAGTGAACTACGGCTCTGCGTATTGGTTAAAGCAGGTGATGGAGATTTAACACTAATCACAGAACCGGCTTTACTGAAGAGATGTGCATGTCAATCACATTCAATATATATCATGCAGCACTGCTTGTCACATAGTTGCCTAATGCAAAAGATGCTAATTAAATGGGTGGTGCCTAAGTAAATTAAATCCTGGTACCTTCTGCCCCCTTTGGAGCTCTATTTAAGCAGCAGTGCGATCAAACACATCTCACTTTTCTGACTATCACCAGAGAAGGTGATCTTGAGAAAAAGTTCATCAGACTACATCCACGTGTAAGTATGTTTCCAGTGACGAGCACTTAAGATGTAATTCATAGTTTACAGCTTCTTATACTTTTTAACAAGACAGCCATGTTTCCCAACCATGTACCTAGATGCATGCCAACAGTGAATATTTTCTGTTAAATACTGCTGTGCTAAATGAGTTTAATAGAGACTCTAAGACGTGAAATGAAAGGGTTCAATACGGAATAAATAAATATTTACTGCGGGGAAGCCTCCAGAAAAAGAGTTGGGAAGCACTTATATAGTTTCAATTGTGATACTTTAGAAAGAAAATAAATTTTAATTGACTTTAAAACGATTAAAAAAAAGTGTTCAAGGGTTGTGTAATATTCTGTGTTTTTTATTGCCAATGTTAATATTGCTCTGTGATACAACCTTCAGATCTATTTACTTCGAAGATGCCCTACCCAACATCTGTACAGATGATTGGTGGAGGAGGAGGCGGCCCATTTTCATTTACTGGGGAGAACAACGGTGCCAGTTTACAGAAGATCGGGGTGTGGGTGGGAGAATGGCAGGTGAAGGCTGTCAAGGTTTGGCTTTCAGATGGCAGAAGTCAGACCTTTGGCGATCCAGCCGGACCGTATCAAGAGTACACTTTCAAGCCTGGTGAGTGTTTCACCTCACTGTCCCTCTGGGGGAACGGAGAAGGAACACGTCTTGGAGCCATCAAATTCACGACCAACCAGGGTGTACAATTTTTTGCAAAGATGACGAGCTGGGGCTTAAAAACCGAATATCCCATTAATATCGGCTCTGGATTTTGTTTGGGAGTTGAAGGAAGATGTGGTTTAGATATTGACTGCATTGGATTCATGTTTACCAATCCAGGTTAATCAACCGTTCTCACCAATGTCAACTATCCCACAATAAACCAACCGATACCACAGGTGACCGTGGAAAAGCTCAAATCCATCACTTAAAGAAACGACTACTGCAAACAGTCAACCTCAAAGAAATGTGTCAAACAATCGCATTGAATGGCAATTGAATTTCACATGTTTTTACTGTGACATTTAATAAAAGCATTACTTGAGCCATGTCTGTAGACCTAAGTTTCTCTATTTAATAATGTATTAACAACGATGGTTTCATTTGACGTCTTACGATTACGCAGTAAAAAAAATGGCAGTTTAGTGGTTTCAGTGATTTGTTGACCACTTTTAGTTTCAGATTTTTTTTTTCAGTTAAATTTAAATGTTTAATGACTCAACTAGTTGTAAGTTGACCGAACTAGAGCATTTGTCCTCTCAACTTAAAAAAAACAAACAAAAAAAACGAATTGATTTTATAACATCACTTATCACGAGATCTTATGAAGGTCGTTGCAGTCAGAAGAGAAGACGGTTGTTGGTGAGCTTCTCCACAAAGTTTGAAAATGTTCTAAAATATACAAATTTGGCAAGTAAATATTTTTAAACCGTGTAAAAATATGTATCCTGTCTAAGAACAGCATAAGCAGTGTTGCCAACTTGGCAATTTTGTAAAATTTTGCAACTTTTCACACTACCCTAGCAACTTTTTCTTCCAAAAGCACCTAGCAACAAATTTAGCTATTTTTATTTATTTGGCAACTTTCAGCAAGTTACTCAAAAGATAGTCACGCATTTTCCATCTACTTTACTCAAGAAGAGGAAACATAAGATGCCTAGCTGTACACACATCACATTAAGTTAGCTGCTATTTGCAATTATTCAATTTAAAAACCATAATTGTTCATTTATGATACATCTTGTTCATGTTATTGTTAATCAGTTTGGAGGTTACACTGCAAGAAAAGGATTTAGTAAAATGGAGACGGTACTAGTAACTTTCCAAGACAGTATCTACTGTAATCTGAAAACACAAAATACAATGCGTAATTTAAAATATAGGTTAAACCTATGAAAAATCAAAAATAAATATTCCTTCATATTAACGGTGATCTCATAATTCGTATGTAAAATGTGGTTCTATAAAACGTACATTTAATTACGTTTTTACAGGCACTAAAATGTACAATACTGAGATATCAATCTCTAAAAATGAATTCTTATGAATATTGAAATCGCGGGATTAATTTTATTATTTGTTGTTTTTAGTTTTCATATCAATTGCCTTGCAATAATTGCATCATTTGCAATTAATTGTTACTGGTTTACTTCATATAAAATTATAACATTTTGTTTTGTTGTGTGATTTCTGCTGCCAGTTCATTTCCAATAAAAGGCCTACATAATGTTAAAAAGACTTCACTTTATACCTTAAAATAAATATTTGAAATCGGTTAACTTTTACTTATCATGTTTGCCATAGCCACAAAAAGCGTTTTCTCCACATGCTGTCACTGACAATAGAACTATAAAAAAACACCAAAACCACAGCATAATTACATGAAACAATTTTATTTGTGTGCTGTAATCCATACAACTGCGAGGAACAAACCCAAATCCAAGCCTTCATTCGACGATCTTCATCTCCGTCCCGAGCAGCAAGTTATCCAGCGACCATAAACTGCAAAGCCCCATTAACTGATGCGTTCGCTCGTTACGAATTCAAATGTTGCCGCTTCAAACCACATGTTTCACGGCAGGATAATCGAACGCTCATTGGCTCTCGCCTGCATTCGTCACAGATTGCGACATGCCGTGTTTCTGGCGAGTTATGTTTGAATGATGCAAGCAGCCAAGCACGTGCGGCCTTCACCAGTTCACTGAGCGAGAGGATTAGGAAAATAATTTGGATAATTTTGCAATAAATGATTGTAATTGCATTTATCTGTCTGTCATGTTTTTTTCTGATACTGTACAGAAATAGCTATGTTTAGTTTTAGATGTAGGAGTGGGATTAGCGAATATAAAAACATTTTGAATGCTAAATTGTTACTAAAACGGTTATTTTACTGCATATGTCGGTAAATTGCGTTTTATATTCGCTATACAATTGGTAGGTTTAGGTTTGGGGGTAGATTAAGGGGTATAACATCTAAATTGCTTATTAACAAAATGATTAAAATGCTAATTCGCTGTAAAATTGGTAGGTTTGGGGTAAGGGGCCTAAAAATCGAAATAGCATATTCATAAAATTATAAAAATGCATTGATACGAATATCTTAATGATATAAGAGATACCTTAATATTTTTACGTTTTTTAACTAAAAATACATATTGATGTGTACATTTTAAACATTGATATAAGTCTAAATTGTACGTTTTAGCATAAAAAAGCATACAAAAATGTACGTTTTGTGCTAGTAAATGTTATGTATTTATACCTACGCATAAACATGAGATAAGACTGTACATTCCCCTAACTATTATGCAATAACACAATTACTTAGGGGTGTGATCAACCAGAAAGTGGCAAAACCCCGCAATAACCTCATTTCACCACAATCACAAACATTATCATCAACACTGTAAACAGCAAGGCCATTTTAGTTCCCCTCACTCCACAACAAATCCTATCAATTTAACAGTATTTAGAAAAGAACAATAAATAAAAATATAAGAAGCTAGCTATAAATGACAAGCCAAAACGAATTTAGACTAAAATGAAAATGAAACTGAAACCAAAGTCGAGTTTCTCATTTGACAAAATGTATTTGGATGTCAAACTATTATTTATGTAGCTACTTCACTGGCGTTCCAATATCCACGTAAAACAAAATGTTTTGCTAACATCACGGGTACGGTGATAGCGCTTAACGGCACAGATTTGATTACATATTTAAACTGTGATATGATGTCCATGTAAACCCTTCTGTTCTGTGGTTTGCTGGTTTTTGCGAATGTAAAATGAATCCCCAGAAAACAAATGTTATAGTAGCATATTTTTAATGGGTCACAGACACTTATCCTTTCTAATTTAAGTCAATTCTAATTTAAAATAATCTAGTTGGTTAACGGTTAATAATCGACTAAGGAGCATCAGCTGTAGGTTAGGAAAAATAACCGAAATTAACATCCTTAATTTTAATCATTTGATGCTGATGATCACTGTGTATTTACAACATTCACAAATTCAAAGTTCTTTCGTGTTTGTTTGGCGCTGATCCAAAAATAAATGCGCTCTGTGTTTTTTAGCCTTATTTCACAATGATTTGGTTTTCAACCACATCAAATTTAGTTTCAGACATTTAAATGAATTACTAGCTAAACTAATTTTGTTAAATAGTACACACTGATGTTTGTAAGTTTGTTAAATGTGGTGTGTATGTAAAGCAGCAATACTAATAATAATCCATTAAAATCCAATGATAATAATCAAATGATAATAATCCAATTTAAAACTTTAAATTAAAATAAAATCCAATTTAAAGTTTTTTCTGTTCTGTCACCGATGCAGTTTTGGTTCCTTGCCGCTGTCGCCTCTGGCTTGCTCAATTGGGGAATCTTCATTTCCAGCAATATCATCGACTTGATTGCACAGATATTACTTAAACTGAACTGAGCTGGACGATGCCATTACTAAATTCAATAATGAAATGCATTCAGCTGAAATTTGAGTGTTAAATCCTGTCATTGTACATTATTGAGACACTATTTTCCTATTTTGATATTGTGCAGTTGCTTTGTTACAATTTGTATTGTTAAAAGCGCTGTATAAATAAAGGTGACTTGACGTGGAAACCAGGAAAAACATTGTTCAATAAACACAAATCTCCACCATTCACCATGGATTTAACATAACTACAGGAACAACTTGTGGCAGAAAGGGTCTGTTTTCTGTTTTTAAATGCTTCACACAACTTTTCCCAGCACTTCCAAGCTTTAAGTATTAGCCTACCTAATTTAAAAGTTTTTTTTTCTGCATCTCAACTACCCAGACAGCACATGTAAATCTGTAAGACGTCTGCTAAAGATCTGGAAAACATCAGTCTTGTAATCTGATAAGAGTCTCAGAAGCAGTTTTAGATGCATTATAATAAATGTCTGTTTGACATCTGACAGGAAACATCTTAGAGACGTATTGTAGATTAGCAAACATCCTAAAATATGTCTTACCTATGCAAAGTTAACTTGCATCTAGTTGAGACCGTGAAAACTTAATTTTAAGTTGAATGTACAAATTCAGAAACTGAATGAGTCAACAAAAAAAAAAAAAATCATTGAAAACTAAATATGTTTACGGTGTAATCATAATACTTTCAATGAAACCATTGTTGTACACAAACCAACAATATTAAATAGAGAAAGTTATACACGGACACACAGGGCTCATGCAATGCTTTTATTAAATGTCACAGTAAATGCGTTTGAAATTCTTATGTGAAGTACAGCAAACCATTTGGACCAGAGGAAGAAAAGCGCAGACAAAACAGTTAAATGTAAAACAACGGTTACATTATCTGATTTTACCAGCAAAGATAAATCAACAGATCACAGATCAGATTCTTGAATATTCGTTTTGATCTCAGTGTAAGTGACACCTTTGTATTGGCCCTTGGTTTCATACTGAAGCACACTGCCGTTCTTGCAAGTGATCTTCACTGTGCCAGTGTAAGGCATGTCAAACGTGGCTCTGCCGATGGTGATGCAAACATGCACCTTCTTTTTAGGCGGCACTTTTATAGTGTTAGACAATGTCTCGGTTCTCTCATCCGTTTCCTCCAGACTATGAGTGCTTACTGTTCCTACACTGAAAGTGAATCCTGTAGAAACTTCTAGAACCTTTGGAATCCCTGCCATCACTTCCACACTAAATGTTGCTGTGAAGCTGTTACTCATCGACCATGAAGATTTTTTGGTCACTTTCTTTGAGGATTCGATTGTTTGCGGTTGCTCGACAGAGGAGTCGTTTTTGAAAGTGATGGATTTGATCTCTTCCACGGTCACCTGTGGTATCAGTTGGTTTATTGTGGGATAGTTGACATTGGTGAGAACTGTTGATTGAACTGCATTGAGAAACATGAATCCCATGCTGTCAATATCTGAACCAGATCTTCCTTCAACTCCCAAACAAAACCCAGAGCCGACATCAATGGGATATTCGGTTTTTAAGCCCCAGCTCGTCATCTTTGCAAAAAATTGTCCACCCAGGTTGGTCTTGAATTTGATGGCTCCAAGACGTGTTCCTGCTCCGTTCCCCCAGAGGGACAGTGAGGTGAAACACTCACCAGGCTTGAAAGCGTGCTCTTGATGCGGTCCGGATGGATTGCCAAAGGTCTCACTTCTGCCATCTGAAAGCCAAACCTTGACAGCCTTCACCTGCCATTCTCCCACCCACACCCCGATCTTCTCTAAACTGGCACCGTTGTTCTCCCCAGTAAATGAAAACCGATAGCCTCCTCCACCACCAATTATCCGTACAGTTGTTGGGTAGGGCATCTTCGAAGTAAATGGATCTGAAAGTTATATCAGAGCAATATTAACATTGGCAATAAAAAAAATAAACAATATAGTATATTATATTAAATGTCACTTGCATTATAATTGGTAAAATTAATAAGCATTTTAAGGTCACTTTGAATTTATTTTAATTTTCTCTCTAAAGTATCACCATTGAAACTACATAAATCTATAGGAGCGTTTCCCAACCCTTTTTCTGGAGGCTTATCCGCAGTAAAGAGTTTTTTTATTTCTTCCATATCGAACCCTTTCATTTTAGATATCAGGTTCTCTATTAGTCTTCAACTCTATTAAACTCAATCAACGGTTTTTAACAGACAATATTCACTGTTGGCATGCATCTAGGAACATTGGTTGGGAAACATGGCTGTCTTGTTCAAAAGTAGAAGAAGCTGTAAACTATGAATTACATATTAAGTGCTCGTCACTGGAAACATACTTACACGTGGATGTAGTCTGATGAACTTTTTCTCAAGATCAGCTCCTTTGGTGATAGTCAGAAAAGTGAGATGTGTTTGATCGCACTGCTGCTTAAATAGAGCTCCAAAGGGGGCAAAGGGTACCAGGATTTAATTTACTTAGGCACCACCCATTTAATTAGCATCTTTTGCATTTCACAACAGGCAAGAAGAGCTGCACGATATATATTGCATGTGATTGTCATGCGCATCTCTTCAGTAAAGCCGGTTCTATGATTAGTGTTAAATCTCCATCACCTGCTTTACCCAGTAGATGGAGCAGCAGTTAATACACAGATGTTTATTTTTTTTTTACTGGCATTTTACTTACCAAGCAAGACAGATCATCAAGAAAAAATAGGACTAATTATGAAAACTAATAATGAGCATATAATTGTTGCAATATATCGTGGCATCACAAGAATCTCAAAGGGTGAAATATATAAACATTATAACAATGTTCCACTTCAAATCTACAAAAAAGTCCCATTTCCATCTTACATTTGCATACAGATCTGCACTTTTGTACTTATTTTTTATAACAAGAGAGACTCTGCTTTGTTCATGTTAATGTCAGGCTCAAGTTATTCTTACATATTTATAATGAACAAAAAAAAGGGCAATAATATGTATGCTGCTGTTGAAATGCAACACAACTGACTTGGGAAATGGTTTGATACTGCTTCAAGGTGATCTGCAGCTCTAACTAGTCTGAATAAATCACCAGTTAATTATACAACTAGCTTGAAAATGCATATGTTTGACAGATTGTCTCTGTGAGCACTGAGAGCAAAGAAACTCAAGCTCAGGGACAATAAACAGATATTTTTCCACCGTATTTGATGGGAAACACAAAACTTGTTCCCTTAGTGCTGCACGATACATTCCTCGCGATAGTCATGTGCATCTCGTCAGTAAAGCCGGTTCTGTGATTAGCAGTAAATCTCCATCACCTGCTTTCAGATGGAGCAGCATTTAATACACAGAGCCGTAGT
This sequence comes from Schizopygopsis pylzovi, assembly GCA_027422435.1. Taxonomy (NCBI): domain Eukaryota; kingdom Metazoa; phylum Chordata; class Actinopteri; order Cypriniformes; family Cyprinidae; genus Schizopygopsis; species Schizopygopsis pylzovi. The sequence continues at coordinate 14,704 of JAPDDL010000337.1, read as the reverse complement.
TCACTGACAAGCTACGCAATATCACGTTCATTATCGAAGGCGATTCATCTGTGATTATGAGCGCGAGTTGAGCAGTTTGTCAGTGAACCACGGCTCTGTGTATTAACTGCTGCTCCATCTACTGGGTAAAGCAGGTGATGGAGATTTAACACTAATCACAAAACCGGCTTTGCTGAAGAGATGTGCATGTCAATCACATTCAATATATATCGTGCAGCTCTTCTTGCCTGTTGTGAAATGCAAAAGATGCTAATTAAATGGGTGGTGCCTAAGTAAATTAAATCCTGGTACCTTCTGCCCCCTTTGGAGCTCTATTTAAGCAGCAGTGCGATCAAACACATCTCACTTTTCTGACTATCACCAGAGGAGCTGATCTTGAGAAAAAGTTAATCAGACTACATCCACGTGTAAGTATGTTTCCAGTGACGAGCACTTAAGATGTAATTCATAGTTTACAGCTTCTTATACTTTTTAATAAGACAGCCATGTTTCCCAACCATGTATCTAGATGCATGCCAACAGTGAATATTTTCTGTTAAATACTGCTGTGCTAAATGAGTTTAATAGAGACTCTAAGACGTGAAATGAAAGGGTTCAATACGGAATAAATAAATATTTACTGCGGGGAAGCCTCCAGAAAAAGAGTTGGGAAGCACTTATATAGTTTCAATTGTGATACTTTAGAAAGAAAATACATTTTAATTGACTTTAAAACGATAAAAAAAAGTGTTCAAGGGTTGTGTAATATTCTGTGTTTTTTATTGCCAATGTTAATATTGCTCTGTGATACAACCTTCAGATCTATTTGCTTCGAAGATGCCCTACCCAACATCTGTACAGATGATTGGTGGAGGAGGAGGCGGCCCATTTTCATTTACTGGGGAGAACAACGGTGCCAGTTTACAGAAGATCGGGGTGTGGGTGGGAGAATGGCAGGTGAAGGCTGTCAAGGTTTGGCTTTCAGATGGCAGAAGTCAGACCTTTGGCGATCCAGTCGGACCGTATCAAGAGTACACTTTCAAGCCTGGTGAGTGTTTCACCTCACTGTCCCTCTGGGGGAACGGAGAAGGAACACGTCTTGGAGCCATCAAATTCACGACCAACCAGGGTGTACAATTTTTTGCAAAGATGACGAGCTGGGGCTTAAAAACAGAATATCCCATTAATATCGGCTCTGGATTTTGTTTGGGAGTTGAAGGAAGATGTGGTTTAGATATTGACTGCATTGGATTCATGTTTACCAATCCAGGTTAATCAACCGTTCTCACCAATGTCAACTATCCCACAATAAACCAACTGATACCACAGGTGACCGTGGAAAAGCTCAAATCCATCACTTAAAGAAACGACTACTGCAAACAGTCAACCTCAAAGAAATGTCAAACAATCGCATTGAATGGCAATTGAATTTCACATGTTTTTACTGTGACATTTAATAAAAGCATTACTTGAGCCATGTCTGTAGACTTAAGTTTCTCTATTTAATAATGTATTAACAACGATGGTTTCATTTGACGTCTTACGATTACGCAGTAAAAAAAATGGCAGTTTAGTGGTTTCAGTGATTTGTTGACCACTTTTAGTTTCAGATTTTTTTTTTTTTCAGTTAAATTTAAATGTTTAATGTCTCAACTAGTTGTAAGTTGACCGAACTAGAGCATTTGTCCTCTCAACTTAAAAAAACAAACAAAAAAAAAAGGATTGATTTTATAACCTCACTTATCACGAGATCTTATGAAGGCCGTTGCAGTCAGAAGAGAAGACGGTTGTCAGTGAGCTTGGTGAGCTTCTCCACAAAGTTTGAAAATGTTCTAAAATATACAAATTTGGCAAGTAAATATTTTTCATCCGTGTAAAAATATGTATCCTTTCTAAGAACAGCATAAGCAGTGTTGCCAACTTGTCAATTTTGTTGTTAAATTTTGCAACTTTTCACACTACCCTAGCAACTTTTTTTTCTTCCAAAAGCACCTAGCAACACATTTAGCTATTTTTATTTATTTTGCAACTTTCAGCAAGTTACTCAAAAGATAAAGTCATGCATTTTCCATCTACTTTACTCAAGAAGAGGAAACATAAGATGCCTAGCTGTACACACATCACATTAAGTTAGCTGTTATTTGCAATTATTCAATTTAAAAACCATAATTGTTCATTTATGATACATCTTGTTCATGTTATTGTTAATCAGTTTGGAGGTTACACTGCAAGAAAAGGATTTAGTAAAATGGAGACGGTACTAGTAACTTTCCAAGACATTATCTACTGTAATACTGTATACAATGCGTAATTTAAAATATAGGTTAAACCTATGAAAAATCCAAAATAAATATTCCTTCATATTAACCGTGAACTCATAATTCGTATGTATTTTACGTAAAATGTGGTTCTATAAAACATACATTTAATTACGTTTTTACAGGCACTAAAATGTACAATACTGAGATATCAATCTCTAAAAATGAATTCTTATGAATATTGAAATCGCGGGATTAATTGTATTATTTGTTGTTTTTAGTTTTCATATCAATTGCCTTGCAATAATTGCATCATTTGCAATTAATTGTTACTGGTTTACTTCATATAAAATTATAACATTTTGTTTTGTTGTGTGATTTCTGCTGCCAGTTCATTTCCAATAAAAGGCCTACATAATGTTAAAAAGACTTCACTTTATACCTTAAAATAAATATTTGAAATCGGTTAACTTTTAATTATCATGTTTGCCATAGCCACAAAAAAGCGTTTTCTCCGACATGCTGTGACTGACAATAGAACTATAAAAAAACACCAAAACCACAGCATGATTACATGAAACAATTTTATTTGTGTGCTGTAATCCATACAACTGCGAGGAACAAACCCAAATCCAAGCCTTCATTCGACGATCTTCATCTCCGTCCCGAACAGCAAGTTATCTGCAGTGACCATAAACTGCAAAGCCCCATTAACTGACGCGTTCGCTCGTTACGAATTCAAATGTTGCCGCTTCAAACGACATGTTTCACGGCAGGATAATCGAACGCTCATTGGCTCTCGCCTGCATTCGTCACAGATTGCGACATGCCATGTTTCTGGCGAGTTATGTTTGAATGATGCAAGCAGCCAAGCACGCGCGGCCTTCACCAGTTCACTGAGCAAGAGGGTTAGGAAAATAATTTGGATAATTTTGCAATAAATGATTCTAATTGCATTTATCTGTCTGTCATGTTTTTTTTCTGATACTGTACAGAAATAGCTATGTTTAGTTTTAGATGTAGGAGTGGGATTAGCGATATAAAAACATTTTTAATGCTAAATTGTTACTAAAACGGTTATTTTACTGCATATTTCGGTAAATTGCGTTTTATATCCTTTTATATTCGCTATACAATTGGTAGGTTTAGGTTTGGGGGTAGATTAAGGGGTATAACATCTAAATTGCTTATTAACAAAATGATTAAAATGCTAATTCGCTGTAAAATTGGTAGGTTTGGGGTAAGGGGCCTAAAAATCTAAATAGCGTATTCATAAAATTATAAAAATGCATTGATACGAATATCTTAATGATATAAGAGATACCTTAATATTTTTACGTTTTTTAACTAAAAATACATATTGACGTGTACATTTTAAACATTGATATAAGTCTAAATTGTACGTTTTAGCATAAAAAAGCATACAAAAATGTACGTTTTGTGCTAGTAAATGTTATGTATTTATACCTACGCATAAACATGAGATAAGACTGTACATTCCCCTAACTATTATGCAATAACACAATTACTTAGGGGTGTGATCAACCAGACAGTGGCAAAACCCCCGCAATAACTGCATTTCACCACAATCACAAACATTATCATCAACACTGTAAACAGCTAGGCCATTTTAGTTCCCCTCACTCCACAACAAATCCTATCAATTTAACAGTATTTAGAAAAGAACAATAAATAAAAATATAAGAAGCTAGCTATAAATGACAAGCCAAAACGAATTTAGACTAAAATGAAAATGAAACTGAAACCAAAGTCGAGTTTCTCATTTGACAAAATGTATTTGGATGTCAAACTATTATTTATGTAGCTACTTCACTGGCGTTCCAATATCCACGTAAAACAAAATGTTTTGCTAAAATCACGGGTACGGTGATAACGCTTAACGGCACAGATTTGATTACATATTTAAACTGTGATATGATGTCCATGTAAACCCTCCTGTTCTGTGGTTTGCTGGTTTTTGCATGTAAAATTAATCCCCAGAAAACAAATGTTATAGTAGCATATTTTTAACGGGTCACAGACACTTATCCTTTCTAATTTAAGTCAATTCTAATTTAAAATAATCTAGTTGGTTAACGGTTAATAATCGGTTAATGAGTGTCAGCTGTATGTTAGGAAAAATAACCGAAATTAACATCCTTAATTTTAATCATTTGATGCTGACGATCACTGTGTATTTACAACATTAACAAATTCAAAGTTCTTTCGTGTTTGTTTGGCGCTGATCCAAAAATAAATGCGCTCTGTGTTTTTTAGCCTTATTTCACAATGATTTGGTTTTCAACCACATCAAATTTAGTTTCAGACATTTAAATGAATTACTAGCTAAACTAATTTTGTTAAATAGTACACACTGATGTTTGTAAGTTTGTTAAATGTGGTGTGTATGTAAAGCAGCAATACTAATAATAATCCATTAAAATCCAATGATAATAATCAAATGATAATAATCCAATTTAAAACTTTAAATTAAAATAAAATCCAATTTAAAGTTTTTTCTGTTCTGTCACCGATGCAGTTTTGGTTCCTTGCCGCTGTCGCCTCTGGCTTGCTCAATTGGGGAATCTTCATTTCCAGCAATATCATCGACTTGATTGCACAGATATTACTTAAACTGAACTGAGCTGGACGATGCCATTACTAAATTCAATAATGAAATGCATTCAGCTGAAATTTGAGTGTTAAATCCTGTCATTGTACTTTATTGAGACACTATTTTCCTATCTTGATATTGTGCGCTTTGTTACAATTTGTATTGTTAAAAGCGCTGTATAAATAAAGGTGACTTGACGTGGAAACCAGGAAAAACATTGTTCAATAAACACAAATCTCCACCATTCACCATGGATTTAACATAACTACAGGAACAACTTGTGGCAGAAAGGGTCTGTTTTCTGTTTTTAAATGCTTCACAACTTTTCCCAGCACTTCCAAGCTTTAAGTATTAGCCTACCTAATTTAAAAGTTTTTTTCTGCATCTCAACTACCCAGACAGCACATGTAAATCTGTAAGACGTCTGCTAAAGATCTGGAAAACATCGGTCTTGTAATCTGATAAGAGTCTCAGAAGCAGTTTTAGCCTTCACGAGATCTCGCGATAAGTTGGAGAACGTGATGTTATTGAATTGATTAAACACATTTGAAGAAGGACAAAGACATAATTAGTTAACTTGCATCTAGTTGAGACATTGAAATACTTAATTTTAAGTTGAATGAACAAATTCAGAAACTGAAAGTTTCAAAAAAGGAATCATTGAAAACTAAATGCTATTTTTTTTTACAAAAAACCCAAAAACCTTTTTCATATAAAAAAAACAATTTTTAAGATAACAGACACAGGGCTCATTAGGCTTTTTTAAAGGTCACAGTAAACAGGTTTTACATTCTTATTGGGAAACAAAAAAAGAGGAAAAAAAAAAAAAAAAAAACCCTTTTTTTGATTTGACCAGCAAAGACAATCTCAACAACCAAAAGATTCTTGAATTTCGTTTTGATCTCAGTGTAAGAGACACCTTTGTATTGGCCCTTGGTTTCATACTGAAGCACACTGCCGTTCTTGCAAGTGATCTTCACTGTGCCAGTGTAAGGCATGTCAAACGTGGCTCTGCCGATGGTGATGCAAACATGAAACTTTTTTTTAGGCGGCACTTTTATGGTGTTAGACAGAGTTTCGGTTCTCTCATCCGTTTCCTCCAGACTATGAGTGCTTACTGTTCCTACACTGAAAGTGAATCCTGTAGAAACTTCTAGAACCTTTGGAATCCCTGCCATCACTTCCATTTTAAATGTTGCCGTGAAGCTGTTACTCATCGACCATGAAGATTTTTTGGTCACTTTCTTTGAGGATTCGATTGTTTGCGGTTGCTCGACAGAGGAGTCGTTTTTGAAAGTGATGGATTTGATCTCTTCCACGGTCACCTGTGGTATCAGTTGGTTTATTGTGGGATAGTTGACATTGGTGAGAACTGTTGACTGAACTGCATTGAGAAACATGAATCCCATGCTGTCAATATCTGAACCAGATCTTCCTTCAACTCCCAAACAAAACCCGGAGCCGACATCAATGGGATATTCGGTTTTTAAGCCCCAGCTCGTCATCTTTGCAAAAAATTGTCCACCCTGGTTGGTTTGAATTTGATGGCTCCAAGACGTGTTCCTGCTCCGTTCCCCCAGAGGGACAGTGAGGTGAAACACTCACCATTGAAAGCGTGCTCTTGATGCGGTCCGGTGGATTGCCAAAGGTCTGACTTCTGCCATCTGAAAGCCAAACCTTGACAGCCTTCACCTGCCATCCTCCCACCCCCCCAGATCTTTCTAAACTGGCACCGTTGTTCTCCCCAGTAAATGAAAACCGATAGCCTCCTCCACCACCAATTTCCGTACAGTTGTTGGGTAGGGCATCTTCGAAGTAAATAGATCTGAAAGTTATATAGAGCTATATTAACATTGGCAAAAAAAAAAAAAACAATATAGTATATTATTAAATGTCCCTTGCATAATAATTGGTCAAATTAATAAATTTTTTTAATTTATTTTTTTTTCTAAAGTATCACCATTGAAACTACATAAATCTATAAAGCGTTTCCCAACCCTTTTTCTGGAGGCTTAAAAAATAGTTTTTTTTTCTTTATATCGAACCCTTTCATTTTAGATCTCAGGTTCTCTATTAATTTTTTAAAACCTCCAATTTAAAAAATTTAACTTTCTGATCATCATGGTTGGGAAACATGGCTGTCTTGTTAAAAAGTATAAGAAATTAAACTATGAATTACATCTTAAGTGCTCATCACTGGACACATACTTACACGTGGATGTTCTGATAAACTTTTTCTCAAGATCAGCTCCTCTGGTGAATAGAAAAGTGAGATGTGTTTGATCGCACTGCTGCTTAAATAGAGCTCCAAAGGGGGCAGAAGGTACCAGGATTTAAGTTGCTTAGGCAACACCCATTTAATTAGCATCTTTTGCATTTCACAACAGGGAAAAGGTGCAGGATATTATAGCATGTGATTGTCATGCGCATCTCTTCAGTAAAGCCGGTTCTATGATTAGTGTTAAATCTCCATCACCTGCTTTCCTACCCAGAGATGGAGCAGCAGTTAATACACAGATGTTTATTTTTTTTTACTTGCATCTTACCAAGCAAGACAGATCATCAAAAAAAAAGGATAATAATGAAAACCTTAATGTGCATATAATTGTTGCAATATATCGTGGCATCCAAAAACCTCAAAGGGTGAAATATTAAACCTTATAAAATGCCCTTAAATCTGCAAAATAGTCCCATTTCCATTTTACATTTCATACAGATCTGCACTTTTGTACTTATTTTTTATAACAAGAGAGATTCGGCTTTGTTCATGTTAATGTCATGCTCAAGTTATTCTTACATATTTAAAAAAAAAAAAAAAAATTTATGTGCTGTTGAAAATAACAACACTTGGGAAATTTGAGTTTGTCCCCCTTCTAAAAATTACCGGTTAATTAAAATTATTAAAATTTGGTTTGAAATTGGGAATGGACAAAAACCCTGGGCAAAAAAAAATTTTCCATTTTGAAAACAAAAATTTCCCTTTGTGAAAATTTCCTAGTTTGGTTTCCGGAGGGTTTGGTTTACGTAAACCCCCCTGTTTAAAAATTTAAACCCCTGCAAAATAGCTTCACTTAACAAGGGTTCATTTATTTGGCGGGTTGGTGTTTTAGGGGTTGGTAGGGGGTTAATTTAACACTTCCAAAGGTTTAGGGATGGATTAACAATTAATAAACGCCAACTTTGGAATTTGCCAACAAAAATTAATTAAAGGGGGTTGCCTTAAAAATTAAATCCCCCCCCCTTTAGTTTTTAAGGAATACAAAACCCCCTTTTTGAATTCAAAGGAAGGGTTTTGAAAAAATTCATAACACAAGGTAAATTTTTTGGGACACAAAGTGTAATTATTTTCCTTCAACTTTTTAAAAGAACCATTTTCCCAAATTTTTCCAACAGGAATTTTTCAAATCTGGTTCAAAAGGTTTAATTTAAGGTGAAAAAATTAAAAATAAATAAAATTTTCCGGGGGAAAAAAAAAGGGGGAAACCTTTAAAAATTTTTTAAAAAAAAATAAATTTTAATTACTTTAAAAGAAAAAAAAATTTAAGGGGAATATTTTTTTTAGTTTAATATTTTTTAAACCCCCTTTTTTTCTTGGGCCCACCCCCTTTAAATTTGGGGAGGGGGCCCCATTTTCATTTTGGGGAGAAAAGGGCCTTTCAAAAGGGGGGGGGTGGGAAAAGGGGGTGTGGGGTTTCAGGGAGGGAAAATTTGGGTCCAGGGCCGATCAAGATCCTTTCAAGCCGGGGTTTTACCCCCCCCTTGGGGGAAGGGAAAAACCTTTGGGACAAAAGACCCCGGGGTTTTTTTCAAAAACGGGGGAAAAAGTTCCCATTTTCCCTTGGTTTTGGGGGTTAAAAAGTTTTTTAAATTTTTTGGTTTGTTTAAAAGGTTTAAGCCAAATTCAATTCCCCAATAAAAAACCACGGTACCGGGAAAACTAAACCATAAAAGAAAACCACTACCCGGGAAAATAAAAATTTTCACATTTTTGGAATTTAATAAACATTTTAACCCAAAAAAATTTGGGTTTTTAAAAATTTTCAAGATTTTTTGCCTTTGAAAAAAAAATTTTGGGTTTTTAGGGTTTTTTGATTTTTTTTAAAATTTTTTTTTTATTAAATTTAAATTTTAAAAATGGTTTCAATAGTTTTTAAAAAAAAAAAAAAAAAAAAAATTGTTTTTCCAATTATGGTTTTGAATTTTAAAGGGAAAGATTTTTAGTTTAAAAAATTTAAAATGCTAAAAAATTTAAAATTTTTAAAATAAAAATTTTTCCCCTTAAAAAAAAAAAAAACCCAAAAGATTTTTTCCCCCAAAAGATTTTTTTCTTTTCCATAAAAAAACTTTTTTTTAAACTCAAAAAAAAAATTTTAAAAATTTTTACTTAAAAAATTTTTAAAACCCCTTTTTTAAAATTTTCGGGCTAAAGCCCCAAAAAATTTTAATTAAGTTTTAAAATTTCAAAAATTTTTTTAAAAACAAAAAATTTTTTAGTAAATTTTTTTATTTAACTTTAAATTAACCAAAAAATTTTAGAAATTTTCTTTTAAAAAATTTAATCTTTTAAACCAAAAACTTAATTAAAATATTTAATTTAAAAAAAAAATATTTAAACCCAAATTTTTTTGTTTTTTATTCCTTTGGAAAAGTTTTAAATAAACGTACTTTTTAAAAAACAATTTTTTTACCAAAACAAAAAAACTAAAATTTAAAAATTTATTAAAAATTTTTTAAAAATTTTTTTAAATTTTCCCAAAACTTCCCAAAATTCTAGAAAATTTGGCTATAAAAAAAACATTTTTTTTTTTTTTCGTTTTAAAAACAAAAAAAACCTTCTTTAATTTTTAAAAATATTTGAAATCGGTTTTTTTTAAATTTTTGGAAAGAAAAACTTTTCCCCTGCTTTAAATTGCAATTTTGAATTATTTAAAAAAACCCCCCAAAAAAAAAAAATTTTTTTTTTGGTTTTTGCAGCCCCAAATTTTTTCTATGTAAAAAAATTTTTAAATTTAAAAAAAAAAGGTTCTTTTAACAAATGTTCCCAAAACCCAAAAATTTTCCCCAAATTGCCCAAACCCTTTTGGGTATTTAAAAAAAAAAAATTTAAAAAAAATTTTAAAAATTTTAAAATTTGTTGGGTAATATACTTTAAAAAAAAAATCAGTTTGTTTTAAATTTAAGGATTACCCAAAAAAACTTTTAACAAAATTTACTAAAGGTTTTTTTAAAATTTTTTTAACCAAAATTGTTTTTAGGGGGAAAAAAGTTTTTCTTTTTATTTTCAAAATTTAAAATTTGGGTGTTTTTAAGGGAAAAAAATTTTTAAAAAAAAATGGGAAAAAAGGGGGTTTTTTTAAAAAAAAATTTTATTTCATAAAAGTAAAAGATTTATTTTCCCCAAAAAAAAATTTTTTCTTTTGGAAAAAAATTAATTTTAAATTTTAAAATGAAAAGGGAAAAAAATTTTTTAAAAAAAAATAAAAATTTAAAAAGGGAAAAAATAACCCTTTTAACCCTCCCAAAAAAATTTTTGAAAAAGGGGTTTTATTTCCAAACAATTATTTTAAATTTTTTAATTTAAAACCCTTTGTTTTTTGAAAAAAAAGGAAAAAAAAATTGGAAATTTTTTAAGGGCAAAAATTTAAAACCCAATTTAAAATTTAAATTTAAAAAAAATTTTTGGGAAATCCTAAAGGGAATTAAGGAAAAAAATTAAATTTTTTTAAATTTTTCTTTTTTTGTTTTTTAAAAAAATTTAAACTTTTGTTAAAATTTTTTTTTTAAAAAACCTTTTCAAAATTTTTTTCAAATAAATTTTTGTTTAATTTAAACCAAAAGAAAGGAGGGAAAAAAATTTTTTTTAAACCCTAAAAAATTAAACCTTGGGGTTTTAAAACCAAAATAAAAACCCTTTTTTTTTAAAAAAAAATTTTTTTTCTTTTCACAAATTTTGGTTTTCCCCCCTTTTTTAGTTTTTAAAAAACAAAAATTTTTAAATAAAATTTTTTAAAAATTTTAAATTTGGGAAAAAAATTTAAAAATTTTAAAACTAAATAAAAAAAACCAAAACAATTTTAAAATTTAAAAACTGAAAAAAGGGTTTTCCCCCTTTGTAATTTTAAAATTCCACATTAATGATTTCTTCAAATAACCCGCTTTTTTCTAAATTTCAAAAGAAAAGCTTTTAAAATTTTTTTTCATTTTAAAAAAGACTTAAATTTGTTTGTTTTGGGTTTTTAAAATTAAAATTTGAAAAAAAAATGTTTTTAAAAAAAAATTTTAAACAAAACAAAACCTTTTTTTAAAAGTTTTTCTTTTAAAAATTTAAAATTTTCTTAAAATTTGAAAAAAAACATTTAAAAATTTTTTTGGGAAAATAAAACCAAAATTAAACCTTTTTTAAAAACCATTTTTAAATGAAAATTGGAAAAATTTAAATAAATCTTTTTTTTTCCAAAATTTAAATTTTGGGGTTTTTTTACCCCCCAAAAAGGTTTTAAAACAATTTTAATTAACATTTTAAAAATAAATAAAAAAAAAAATTTTTAAAATTTTAATGTTTTTTAAATTTTTAATGGGTTTGGTCCAAACCCAATTAAAATAAAATTAAAACCCCTTTATTTATAAAACAAATTTTTTTTAAACCAAATTTAAAAAAAAAAAATTTTAAATTTAAAAATTTTTTCTGTTCCGGAAAAAACCGATGAAATTTTTTTGCCTTGGCTTTTTTGGCCCTTTTTCCTTTTGGGGAATTTTTTTGGGTTCTCACCCTTTTTTAAATTTTTCCCCTTTATGAAAATGGGTTTTTTTAAAAATTAATTTGAAATGCTTCCCACCTTTTTTTTAAAACCCCCAAAATAATTGGAAATATTTTTTTTTATTTAAAAATTGTTTGGGGTTTGTTTTGTAAATTTTTTTATTTTTAAAAGGGGTTTGGGGGAAAAAGGTTTGAAGGTCCCCGGGAAAAAAATTACATTCCCCATTCCCCCAAAAGATTTTAAACTCCGGTTTTTTAAAAAAAACCCCCCCTTTTTAATTTTTTACACCCAAAATTTTCGCCCCAGGGAATATTAAACCTTTAAAAAATTTAAAAAATTTTTTTTGCCTTCCAAAAGGGGTAAATTAAACTTTTAAATTGAAAAAATTTTTTTCCCTTAAATTCCCAAACTTTTAACTTTATTTTTCGTTTGAATTAAATTTTTAATTTTGAATTTTTTAAAAAATTTTTATTGTTTAAAAAATCAATTAATTTTTAAAAATTTAAACTTAATTTTTAAAATTTTTTTAAAAAAAAAAATTAAATTAACAAAAAAAAAAAACTTTAAAACTTTTTTATTTCCCAAATTTTACTTTCCTTTGTTTTTTAAAAAAATTTTTTAAGGGTTTAAAACCCAAACCCAAATCAAGGTTTTTAAATTTATTTGGGCCCACAAAATTTTAAAATTTTTGTTTAAAAGAAAAGGGAAAAAAATTTGGAAAGGAAAAAAAGAAACTTTTTAAAAAGGTTTTAAACCCTTTATTTTACCCGAAAGGGGTTAAAAAGATAAAATCGGATTTTTTTAAAAAATAAAAATTTTTGTTTAAAAAAAAGGCATTTTGTATTCTGGTTTCAAAACTAAAGGGAAAATTTTTTTAAGTATTTAAACCAGTTAAACCATTTTAAATTTTTTCTGCCCTTTTTTTTAAAAAAAGATCTGGGCTTTTTATTTTAGGCAATTTTTTTTTTCCCAAAAAGGGTTTTTTTAAAACAATGTTATTTTAATTTAAAAAGTAATTTTTTAAATCTAGATTAAAGACACATCTCTTTAGCCAAGCATTCATATAATGCATCTCACAATTTTGTACTGCAGGTATATCTGATCAGACGCACATTATTATGCTTTAGCTTGGGTTGATCTGATAATTTAATCCAGGGTTGTTCCTGGATGGAACAACTGCTACGCTAATTGTCTTTATTTGTTTCTGCCACGGGATTAACATCCCGTGGTAACTGGGAATTACACAAGCTTCAGTCTGGATCCAACACTTAAATGATCTGAGATGACTGAACACCAGAGAAAAGATGATGACAACCCCTCGTAGGACCTCAGAGGAAGGCAACCATAAGTAATTATACTGAATTAACCAAATTTTGCCATAAATGTTGGATCAGCACCTAGAGACAACCTCTACAGCCCTGACCGTCAGCGAAGTCTAGGACACATACAGTGGGGCAAAAAAGTATTTAGTCAGCCACCAATTTTGCAAGTTCCCCCACTTAAAAAGATGAGAGAGGCCTGTAATTTTCATCATAGGTATACCTCAACTATGAGAGACAAAATAAGAAAAGAAAATCACATTGTAGGATTTTTAAAGAATTTATTTGCAAATTATGGTGGAAAATAAGTATTTGGTCAATAGCAAAATTTCATCTCAATACTTTGTTATATACCCTTTGTTGGCAATGACAGAGGTCAAACGTTTTCTGTAAGTCTTCACAAGGTTTTCACACACTGTTGCTGGTATTTTGGCCCATTCCTCCATGCAGATCTCCTCTAGAGCAGTGATGTTTTGGGACTTTCAACTCCCTCCAAAGATTTTCTATGGGGTTGAGATCTGGAGACTGGCTAGGCCACTCCAGGACCTTGAAATGCTTCTTACGAAGCCACTCCTTCGTTGCCCTGGCGGGGTGTTTGGGATCATTGTCATGCTGAAAGACCCAGCCATGTTTCATCTTCAATGCCCTTGCTGATGGAAGGAGGTTTTCACTCAAAATCTCACGATACATGGCCCCATTCATTCTTTCCTTTACACAGATCAGTCGTCCTGGTCCCTTTGCAGAAAAACAGCCCCAAAGCATGATGTTTCCACCCCCATGCTTCACAGTAGGTATGGTGTTCTTTGGATGCAACTCAGCATTCTTTCTCCTCCAAACACGACAAGTTGAGTTTTTACCAAAAAGTTCTATTTTGGTTTCATGACATTCTCCCAATCCTCTTCTGGATCATCCAAATGCTCTCTAGCAAACTTCAGACGGGCCTGGACATGTACTGGCTTAAGCAGGGGGACACGTCTGGCACTGCAGGATTTGAGTCCCTGGCGGCGCAGTGTGTTACTGATGGTAGCCTTTGTTACTTTGGTCCCAGCTCTCTGCAGGTCATTCACTAGGTCCCCCGTGTGGTTCTGAGATTTTTGCTCACAGTTCTTGTGATCATTTTGACCCCACGGGGTGAGATCTTGCATGGAGCCCCAGATCGAGGGAGATTATCAGTGGTCTTGTATGTCTTCCATTTTCTAATAATTGCTCCCACAGTTGATTTCTTCACACCAAGCTGCTTACCTATTGCAGATTCAGTCTTCCCAGCCTGGTGCAGGTTTACAATTTTGTTTCTGGTGTCCTTTGACAGCTCTTTGGTCTTGGCCATAGTGGAGTTTGGAGTGTGACTGTTTGAGGTTGTGGACAGGTGTCTTTTATACTGATAACGAGTTCAAACAGATGCCATTAATACAGGTAACGAGTGGAGGACAGAGGAGCCTCTTAAAGAAGTTACAGGTCTGTGAGAGCCAGCAATCTTGCTTGTTTGTAGGTGACCAAATACTTATTTTCCACCATAATTTGCAAATAAATTCTTTAAAAATCCTACAATGTGATTTTCTGGATTTTATTTCTTATTTTGTCTCTCATAGTTGAGGTAAACCTATGATGAAAATTACAGGCCTCTCTCATCTTTTTAAGTGGGAGAACTTGCACAATTGGTGGCTGACTAAATACTTTTTTGCCCCACTGTAGATGAGCCCCAGAGACAGATCTCCAGTGAGGAACTCGTCACCTAGACATCCATCGGGGAAAGACCCCTGGAACCAGTGGAGCCCT
>JAPDDL010000769.1:0-41438 GCA_027422435.1 Schizopygopsis pylzovi | reverse complement strand
AAAAGTTATGGCCAGTCTTGAAGAAAAAAAGAAAAGAAAACAGATGACATTAAGACTAGTCTAAACCAGCCGCGGCCCACCCAATGTGAAGTTGGTACTTTTTCAAATGAATTATATTTATTAAACGATAATAATAATAAGCGTATAGTTTCCCTACAACTTCATATATTAACTTTAAAATGTTGTTACTGAAAGCCAGCTTAAGCACAGTACAAGCACACATTATGTTGCTTTGGCCGCGGAAGCATGGCAGCGGGTTTGTATTGAACGCACTTCATTCCACGATACTTTTGTTCCTTCTTGTTTATTTCAGAAGATAATTGATCAACAAAATATATGTTAAAATTAAGATACAAATCATACAAAACGAAATTAATTCCCAAAAAGATATTCCTCACAAAACAAGAGAATATGAACTGGTCATAAATATGTCTGACCCGCTTCCTATCTTTCGGCGTACTGCGTCCCATTTGCTGCGGCCTTATGACGTTTACAATTTCCTTTCTTAAATAACAAATTGAACTAAAACACAAACAAATAATATTTAAACTTAAATAACAAAAATAAAATGTACACTTTTTTAAATGGCTACAACACATTAAATTTCATGTAAATCATCCATGCTAACACACACTAAATATTTTTTTTCTATCTATTAGATTGTGTTTTAATAACGTCTACACCTACCCCAACCCCAAACCTACCCTTACAGTAATGCAGATACATTAAATATTGTTGTTCAGCGTTTAAAAAAGGATGCAATATTGATGTGCGCATGCGCAGTAAGCAGAGGCAGGAAAATCTGACGGTTGGATAAAGTTCGGTAAAGTTGGCAAGATATTCATAGATTCGACTTTTCCGGATCAAAAGCTTGTGAGCAAAACGTTTTTACGGCACAAATGACGCCTCTTTTCATTCGTAGTGATGTAGTAAACAAGCTACAAGCGTGTTTTCCTCAAAACAAGCTTTCCTCCGCTCTGTACAAAATACATTGATCTCAATGCACTGGCGTCTGAGAGACAAGTCCTAAGGGACCGTCTGCAAAGTGCGAAACGCGAAAAACGCGTCATATAGCTGCTCACATAAAATTCAAGGCATTAATGTTTGCCTACAGAACCAGCACTGGCTCTGCACCGCTTTACCTAAATTCAGTACTTCAGACATATGTGCCTCGAGAAGCTTGTGTTCTGCAAGTGAACGACGCTTTATTGTTCATCCCAAAGAGACACAAAATCACTTTCACAGACTTTTACATGAACTGTTCCCATCTGGTGACCTGCACAACTCAATCCAAACTCAGTCCTCAGCCATCAGGACATGACCCCCCCAGATTCATAGTGACCCGATCCGTCCCCCTCACTATCCCTACGAAAGGCGACAAAAATCGGTAAAACACAGGATTAATCAGTGTTTTCGCTATGTACATTAGCCCAAGTAGTGTCCGCTGCTTCAGAATCGGGAATCTTTACGCTCTCTCTCTCTCTGTGTGTGTGCTACGACTCCTGAGTGACCCCGGGGTCCTATGAGGAGCTGCCTCAATCGTGCCTGTAGGAGCGGTGACCATTGTGATCATATACCACCAGCTGAGCCGGTGATTTTCTGAACTGAAAAAATTCGACTGTATAACTGCCACATAAAGGCAATGAAGAGACAAAAAACAATCACCTTGTTTTTTCAAAATCCAAACAATGTAAGTATCCTATGCCTGTTGACTTTCCCAGATGTGGTAGATTAGTTTTGTTAAGGGGAATAGCTAGTCTGACAATAATGGCAAGAAGGCTTTTGCACTTAGCAAACACAGCAAAATGTGGAGACCATAACTATGCATTTAGGTGAGTGGACAGAGGCAAATAATGAATGAACACAAAAAGAATGGTTGGATAAATCAAACAATTTATCGTCATCAAGAAATAATGTTTTATCTTATTGTTACGTGCCATGTGTCTTTGTGTATGTTTCCCTTGCTCTGTCTCTTCATTCATTGCTTTCAGGTGGAGATTGCTCATTCGTTGTGTGTCGTCATTATGGGCACGCGTCATCAGCTGTTCCACCAATGCACTACTGCGCTGCTGGGTTTAAAGACCCCATTCACAAGAAGAGAGGGAGATCTCCGCCAGATCTCATTTGACTAGCCTTCACAGAGATGCCTTGTTTTAAATGTAACCGCTGTTTGGAGCGTTCTTGAGGTTGATACCCTTAGAGACATGAGTAACACTCTCTTGAGTTTTGTTGTTAGATTCATAGCATATGCCTAGCACGCGACTTGTGAAAGCGCATGCCCAGCTAAAACGGGAGGTATGTTATTGTTAATTAGGCGTGGAGTGTTTGCCAGTATTGTATTTCTGTTTTTAGTTAGTGTAGTTTATTTAAGGCGGCGCACCCGCTGAAGATTTCGGTTTTGTTTCTATATTTTCTTTTCTTTTCTTTGTCAGTTAGTTTAGTGGTATGATTAAAATTAGATAGTATAGTTATGTTCTGATTATTTCGTTGATTTGGCAACACTCCTGTTTATTTTCCTTTTACTTTTGTAGCTATTTCTTTTGATCTTGATGTGCACTTAATCTTTCATTCTATATGAATAAACGTTTTGAAACGTTTGTACCGCTTCTTCTTGGGTTTTTTTTCTGGCTTCACACACAGCAACTGTGCCTCACATAAATGTTACGTCATCATCCCCTTTTCTAACTTTAAAACACGTAACATTTGGTGGTGGCAGCAGTGGGATATTCCTTTAAAGGGATATCTTATTTCCTTGGGATGAGTTTGTGAGCGCTGTTACTTGTGTGTGGGTTGGAGCAACCTTGAAAGAGGTATTGTCTGAATGAAAGATCTTAGGAGGTTTCTTTGGATTCTAGCGTTTGTGGTGGTAAGTTTAGTCAGAATGGCTGATTTTGATCTGGATAGTTTTGTGAGTGCACCTACGGTCGAACAATTAGGTAAGTGTAGGAAAGATGATTTATTGAGAGTTGCCGAACATTACCAAATTAGAATTTCTAGACAGCAGCTTAAGCGAGATATTAAAAAT
The DNA here is from genome assembly GCA_027422435.1 of Schizopygopsis pylzovi. Classification (NCBI taxonomy): domain Eukaryota; kingdom Metazoa; phylum Chordata; class Actinopteri; order Cypriniformes; family Cyprinidae; genus Schizopygopsis; species Schizopygopsis pylzovi. The sequence continues at coordinate 38,413 of JAPDDL010000769.1, read as the reverse complement.
ATTTTAGTGCAGGAGCTAAGGAAGTTGGAGGTGTTGAAACCGGCTGATAAATCTGAGGAGATTCTGAGCTCTGGAGCTGGTCCTTTAGGTGAGGAGGAAGCGAGTGGGACTGATGAGGCGGAGGGTTCCGAAGCCAAAACAGTCTTGCCGCCCTTTGAACCTTCTTCTCCGTCTGTAGCGGGAGATGAGTCGCGTCTCAGAGTACGTTTGGTGAAAGTCCAACGGGAAGAGCGCGAGAGGGCAGAGGACCGTAGAGCTCAGTTAGATCTGCAACTCCACATCCGTCGTCTGGAAATAGAGGCGGACACGCAGGTAAAGTTGCGTGAGTTGGACCTAAGAATAGCCAGAGAGACACCGGTTCCGCCTATGCTTCCTGTATCAGTTGCTCAATCTGCGCAGCCGGCTGCTGGTGCGGCAGGTGCGAGTCCGACGTTTGATGTGAGTAAACACATTTCTCTTGTTCCACAGTTCAGAGAGGCTGAGGTTGACTCATACTTTAATGTATTTGAACGAGTTGCTTCTATGCTTAACTGGTCTAGAGATGTGTGGCCGTTACTGCTGCAATGTAAGTTGACGGGAAAAGCTCAGGAAGTATGTGCTGCACTATCTTTACAGGATAGTTTAGATTATGACGTTATTAAAACGGCAATTTTGAGGGCTTATGAGCTCGTACCAGAGGCGTACAGACAGCGATTTAGGAATCACAAAAAAGTTTCAAATCAGACGTTCGTTGAGTTCGCTAGGGAGAAGAGATTGTTATTTGACCGGTGGTGCACATCAAATAAAGTATCAGATTTTAATGCTCTCCGTGAGTTGGTTTTGTTAGAGGAGTTCAAAAGTTGTATTCCTGATCGTATTGTGGTCTATCTAAATGAGCAGAAGGTGACATCAGTGTCACAGGCGTCTGTTTGTGCGGATGAGTTTGCGCTTACGCACAAGAGTGTTTTTACTCTTGCTCGGACTGAAAACATTGCGCATGTTCCTGCTGTTTTGAAAGATCAGTGGCGTTCGAAAAATTTTTCAAAAGCTAAGGAAGGCAGAGAATGTTTTTACTGTCGCAAACCGGGACACCTTATTGCTGATTGTCTGGCTTTAAAACGCAAAGAGCAGGGTGTCAGTACTAAAAGTGTCGCGTTTGTGAAGACTGTTGATCGTAAAGATTATGAGAATTGTGATGTCTTAGATGTTAGTTATCAACCTTTCCTGATGGAAGGATTTGTGTCTGTCAGCGAACAGTCTCCTGATCCAGTCAGAGTTACTATGTTGCGTGATACCGGAGCGATGCAATCGTTTATAGTAGCTGACGCGTTACCGTTTTCTGAACGTACTTTTTGTGGAAGTCATGTGTTAGTCCGTGGTCTTGAGATGAGCACTATGAAAGTTCCTTTGCATCAGATTCATCTGAAGTCAGATTTGTTTTCAGGACTTGTGAAAGTTGGAGTTCGTGATAGTTTACCAGTGCATGGAGTGAACTTCATTCTTGGTAATGATATTGCAGGTGGTAAAATGGTGCCGCTATTAGAGGTTTGTGATAAACCTGTTTTGTCCGATGACCCTGATGAAATGTCAGAGAAATTCCCTGAGGTTTTTCCTGTTTGTGTTGTGACGCGAGCGCAGGCTCGTAAGTTCGCTGATGCTGATGATTTATCTTCCACTTTCATAGCACCTACGTTTGTAAACGATGTTCTGATGCCTGATGCAGGTAAGCCAGATGGCGCAGTCATTGTTTTGAAATCAGATGATTTGAAATCAGAAGTCACTAGTGAGAAAATTATTGCAGCCCAAAAGGAGGATTTTTCCCTGCGTAAATGTTTTTCTTCTGTCATTTCCGTGAAAGAGGCGCAAAAGAAGAGAAACGCTTATTACATGCAGAACGGGTTACTGATGCGTTGGTGGTGTGCTGACGTTGCGAGTGATTCAGAATGGTCTTCTGTGACCCAAATTGTCATTCCGACGTGTTATAGACACTTAGTACTTTCACTCGCTCATGATCATGATTTGTCTGGTCACTTGGGCATTAAGAAAACATACCATCGAATTTTGAGACATTTCTTTTGGCCCAGAATGAAGGCTGATGTAGCCAAATTTTGTAGAACCTGTACGACCTGTCAATTCTCGGGTAAGCCGAACCAGGTGATTCCGCACGCACCGCTGGTTCCTATACCAGTGATGGGAGAGCCTTTTGAGCACGTTATTGTCGACTGTGTTGGACCGTTACCTAAATCAAAATCTGGTAATCAATACTTGCTTACAATAATGTGTACAGCGACGCGTTTTCCGGAGGCGATTCCACTGAGAAAGATCACGGCACCGGTGATCAGCAGCGCGCTCGTAAAATTCTTTTCAATGTTTGGTCTACCAAAGATTGTGCAGTCTGATCAAGGTACGAACTTTTTGTCAAAGATTTTTACACAAGTGTTAAAGACTTTGAATATTTCTCACAGAATTTCAAGTGCCTATCATCCTGAGTCTCAAGGTTCTTTGGAACGGTTCCATCAGACCATGAAAGCGATGTTGCGTCGATACTGTATGGACACAGGTAAAGACTGGGACGAGGGCATACCGTTAGTTTTGTTTGCTGCTAGAGAAGCAGTACAAGACAGTTTAGGATTTAGTCCTGCTGATCTTGTGTTCGGGCATACTGTCAGGGGTCCATTAAAGATGCTTAAAGAGAATATTTTAGATCACGAATCGAGTGTTAAAACCACAGTGTTGGACTATGTGAGCAAATTTCGTGACCGATTGCACAAAGCTTGTACTATGGCACGAGATTCATTACTGCACGCTCAAGTGACGATGAAGAGTAAATACGTCCGTAAAACCGTTCAACGTCATTTTAAGGAAGGAGATCAGGTGCTCGTTTTGTTGCCTGTCCTTGGTTCTGCTTTATCTGCACGCTTTTCAGGTCCATATGAAGTGCTTAGGAAAATGAGTGACACTGATTATGTGATTCGTACTCCAGATCGCCGAAAAAAATCTCGCGTATGTCATGTCAATATGCTGAAGGCGTATCTTGTTCGAGAGTCTTTACAAGATGTTCCGAAAGAAAATGAGTCGAATATATTTTGTGCTGCTGCGCTCACGTGTGAGTCGTTTGATTTTACTTCTACACACGACAAGGAGGATGATGGAGTTTTGATACGACACACGTATCATCAGTGCGCTAGGTTGAAGAATTATGAGGTACTGGCTGATTTAAATTCTCATCTGTCTCATCTGTCCGAGTCTCGGAGTAATGATGTGAAAGAAATCATTTCTGACTTTCCTTCGTTATTTAATGACGTTCCTTCTCGCGCTACGATTTTAGAACATGACATCGACGTGAGTAATGCTGTTCCTATTAAGCAACATGCTTATAGAACGAATGTTTTTAAACGTTCTGTGATCAAGACTGAAGTTGACTACTTGTGTGAACATGGTTTAGCGAAACAGAGTTTTAGTCCCTGGAGCTCACCTTGTCTACTCGTGTCTAAGAGTGATGGCTCTGCTAGATTCTGCACAGATTACCGAAAGGTAAACTCCGTAACTGTTCCTGACTGTTTTCCATTACCTCGTATGGAGGACTGTGTGGACAACCTGGGGTCCGCTAAATTTGTCAGTAAATTAGATTTACTGAAGGGTTACTGGCAGGTGCCGCTAACATCGCGCGCCTCCGATATTTCTGCCTTTGTGACCCAAGATGATTTTCTGCAATATTGCGTAATGGTGTTCGGGATGCGCAACGCTCCAGCCACATTCCAGCGGCTTGTTAACATCGTGCTTGCGGGTGTCCGAGACTGTAACGCATATTTAGATGATCTCGTGATTTACTCGCCTACTTGGTCTGCACATGTGTCCACGATAAGAGAAGTGTTTGGGCGTCTTGAGAAAGCTTCACTGATGTTAAACTTGGCGAAGTGTGAGTTTGGTCAAGCTACGGTTACGTACTTGGGCAAAGAAGTGGGTCAAGGTCAAGTTCGACCCATAGAGGCAAAAGTAACTGCAATTGCTGATTTTCCTGTTCCTGTTACACGCAAGGAACTCCGCAGATTCCTGGGGATGGCCGGTTACTACCGGAGTTTCGCTAAGAATTTTTCCATGGTGGTCAACCCTCTGACGTCCCTCCTCAGCCCTTCACGTACTTTTGTATGGAACGATGAGTGCCAAAATGCCTTTGATAATGTCAAAGCTCTGTTGTGTAGTACACCTGTTTTATCAGCTCCTGATGTTGAACGAATTTTTAAGCTCGAGATTGACGCAAGTTCTGTTGGTGCGGGGGCAGTGCTGGTGCAAGAAGACGCTTACGGTATTGATCATCCCGTATGCTACTTCTCACGTAAGTTCAATAAACATCAATTGAACTACTCTACAATAGAGAAAGAGACGTTAGCTTTATTATTGGCTTTGCAATATTTTGATGTTTATGTGAGCTCAACTAATTTGCCTGTCATTGTGTTCACGGATCACAATCCCTTAGTGTTTTTAGGTCGTATGTACAACCAGAATCAGAGGCTGATGCGTTGGTCTTTGATGGTACAAGGCTACAATTTGGTGATCGAACACAAGAAAGGTTCGGAGAATATAATTGCTGATGCTTTGTCTAGAGTCTAAGCTGTTGTGCTCCTAAATATTTTGTAAGGATGAAAGAGAAAAAAACATGTACTTTTGTTCATGTTAGTTTTTTTTTTGGGGGGGGGGGGGAGTGTTACGTGCCATGTGTCTTTGTTTATGTTTCCCTTGCTCTGTCTCTTCATTCATTGCTTTCAGGTGGAGATTGCTCATTCGTTGTGTGTCGTCATTATGGGCACGCGTCATCAGCTGTTCCACCAATCCACTACTGCGCTGCTGGGTTTAAAGACCCCATTCACAAGAAGAGAGGGAGATCTCCGCCAGATCTCATTTGACTAGCCTTCACAGAGATGCCTTGTTTTAAATGTAACCGCTGTTTGGAGCGTTCTTGAGGTTGATACCCTTAGAGACATGAGTAACACTCTCTTGAGTTTTGTTGTTAGATTCATAGCATATGCCTAGCACGCGAATTGTGAAAGCGCATGCCCAGCTAAAACGGGAGGTATGTTATTGTTAATTAGGCGTGGAGTGTTTGCCAGTATTGTATTTCTGTTTTTAGTTAGTGTAGTTTATTTAAGGCGGCGCACCCGCTGAAGATTTCGGTTTTGTTTCTATATTTTCTTTTCTTTGTCAGTTAGTTTAGTGGTATGATTAAAATTAGATAGTATAGTTATGTTCTGATTATTTCGTTGATTTGGCAACACTCCTGTTTATTTTCCTTTTACTTTTGTAGCTATTTCTTTTGATCTTGATGTGCACTTAATCTTTCATTCTATATGAATAAACGTTTTGAAACGTTTGTACCGCTTCTTCTTGTTTTTTTTTCTGGCTTCACACACAGCAACTGTGCCTCACATAAATGTTACGTCATCATCCCCCTTTCTAACTTTAAAACACGTAACACTTATCATCTAACCCATTGTACTGTATAAGTTGACTGAGGTATGTTCACTGTCGTGTAAGCCACTATAAAAATAATTGTAATAAGTACATTTGTGTGGTGAAAGGTTTATGCAAACAACAAATAAAGGCCTACATAACCTTTTGACATCTTCTTATAGCAGGAAATCATGTTTTTTTATTGTACGGAGGAGTTTACAAAATCATATTTATGCCTTTTTATGCTCTTAAATTATGGGCTATGAAAAACATTTCTTAATGAGTCATACATCATTTTTGAAAGATATTTCTAATCTATAAATTGCAACAAACTTGTAATTAACACTTAAATTTACAATTTTAAAAAGTTATTCTTAGACATTTGAAATAATGACCAACTTTAGTAGTTTTAGCCATTAATTCTCAGGAATATGTTGTATTTCACATTGTTGTGAAATTCTATAGAGGTATATAGAGGGTTAACTGAAATGATAAGATTTAAAATGTTGTCCTCCTGGCCTGCAGGCAATTTCTGATGACAGTGAGGCAGGCCCTAGTCAGTCAAGTGAGGATCTGCAGGAGGGCAGCCACAGTAGAAAAAGACCGCATGAGGAAGGAGAGACAGTAGAATTACAGACAGAACAACAAGGAGGGACAGGAGGCAACACAGAGGGAGAGGATGTTGACATGATAATGACATATACAAAGCCAAATCAACCTGACCCTAAAGTTTAGCAAAAACAAGTGATGAAAGACCGGACACTGATGGTATGAGAAGTATCCCTGGCTGCATGTTAGTACGGGTACAGATGCTGTTCTGTGTTTTCACTGCTCGAAGTACTTCAAGACAGGGAAACCAGCACAAGCCAAGAGTATAGACCCAGCTTTTGTCAGGAATGGATTTAAAAACTGGAAAAAAGCACTTGAAAAATGTTCCATGCATGAGAAATCAGAGGGTCACAACGTTGCTGTTACAACTGCTGCCTATGAAAACAGGCCAGTTACTACACAGTTGAGCAGCGCAGTCAGCACACAGCAGGCAGAAAACAGAGCTAGCCTGTTCAAAATAATAGGGGGTGAGATGTTTCTGGCGAGGCAGGGATTGGCCTTTAGGGGGCATGAACATCATCAAGGTAACCTTGATCAGCTTTTAAAATACAAAGCTGAAGATGATCAATCATTCACTAGGTGGTTATCTGCAAAGAGGGGGGTGCACACATCTTGGGATTGTCAAAATGAGCATATAAATTTGATGAGTTCATCGATTATCAGGACAATTGCAGATGAGATCCGGTCCCTTCCAGTGTTGCAGTATTCGATAATTATGGATGGGACAAGGGATATCTCTGGTGTTGAGCAGGAGGCGCTGTGCCTACGTTATGTTGACACTGATTTGCTGGTGCACAAAGACTTTATAGGGTTGTATGAAACAACTTCTACAACAGGTGAAAACCTTGCCAGAATCATTTTGGACGTTCTGTTGAGACTGAATTTGCTAATATCTGGCCTCAGAGGTCAAGCATATGATGGGGCTTCAAATATGGCTGGAAAGTACTCAGGTGCCCAGGCTGTTATTCAGCGAGCACAGCCACTAGCGCCAGATATACATTGTGGAGCACACTGTGTTCATTTAATTACACAACAGGCTTGCTCAGCCTCCAGTGTCGTGCAAAATGCACTTGACTGGATACATGACCTTGGCACATTTTTTGGGCAGTCTGGTAAGCTGAAAGACAAGTTTAAAGCCATTGTTGCAGCTGAAGGGGAAGGGCCAGCCCTGTCCATCAGGCCTTTATGTCCCACTAGGTGGACTGTACGCTCACCTGCTGTCCGTGCTGTTCTCAGCCACTATGGGATGGTACTAAATGCACTGGATGAGATGGCTGCAAGTAATTCTGAATCTGCAAGCCGGGCAGAGGGCTTACGTGTTCGACTGCAACGGGGTAATGTTGTACTGGGACTTCTGCTTGCCTTAGATGTGATCAGTGAACTAGAGGTTCTACACGCATCTCTCCAGAAAAACACTCAGACAGTGGAGGGCATGCTCTCTGCAGACTCTCTTGTCCAAGAAAGCTTGAAATCCAAAGGAAACACTGAACACTTTGAGGCAGTCTTTAAGGAAGCAGGAGACATGTGTGACAATCTGTCTCTAGAGACCATTGTTCCACCACGCACACATAGACTAAGAGATATTCTGGGCAGGCTCCTGCATACACACCTGGATCAGCTGTGGATTGTTACAGAGTAGAGTTCTACCGTGTCCTTGACACAGTAGATGCACAAACTACTGAGAAGTTTATGCAACCAGCCATTCAAACTTTAAAAGAACTGGAAAACTCACTCCTGACTCCCATTACAAATGATAAAGCAGTTCAGAAATATCCTGAACTGAACGAGGAAGACTTGAAAGTCCAATTAGCCATGTTTAAAAACAAGTACAAGGTCAGCACAACTGCAGATGCTGTGCATGTTTTGAGAGAAATGCCCCCTGAAGTCCGTGGTCTATTTGATCAGGTAGAGACATTAGTAAGATTGTTGATGTGGTGCACATATCATCTGCTGAGGCAGAGCGCAGTTTTAGTGGGTTACGCAGGTTGAAAACTTGGTTGCGATCAACCATGACACAAAAAAGACTCAATGACATTGCTGTGTGCCATATTCACCAAGAGAGGCTTGACAGACTGGACGGACAAGAAATTGCCCAGCAGTATGTTCAGGGTAATGAAAGGAGGAGAGATGTTTTTGGGTCCTTCATTGAGTAAATTTGTTTGGCTGCACTAGAGGGAATTTCTCATACTCCGTATACTTACTTATTTTTATTTATGTAAATATGTTGTTGTTATTTTATTATTATTATAATTATTATTTTTTGCACATAGGTTCTTTGCTTTTTTGTTCATAATGATAGACTTTATATGTGTCATGAATCTGGTTGCCACTCACCACATCTCTTGCACCACACTACAGCTGCACATCACCCATGGACTGCATCTCCCATCATTCACTGCACTCACACATTCCCATCCACCATTACACCAATCACACAGCTGTCACCAATCACTCGTTAGCACTGATTGTCTCACCACACCTGCACCTCATTCACACACACACATTTAAGCAGCACACTTCCATGCAAACTTTGCGAAGTCTTGTTCTTGAAACATCTTACTGCACTTGGATCCACACGCCTTTGACCAGTCATTACAGTATGCTGAGATAAGCAAATGTTTAAATAAAACATACTGAAGACATGAAGTTTTGGTGGGTGATTGGCATACTAGTCAAATAACAGTCTGATCATGCATTGCTAGTGGTGATCAGGTAGGCCTTTGTTTACCTTTCTTCATTGTTGTTTATCCATGATTTCAAATAAGAATCCCTCAATGGCTTTTTAGTGCAAATCATTAGCCCAAATTACACAAAGTAACTACTTGAGCACTAGTTAAAGCCCAAATTACACAAAATAATGAATTGAGTTTAAATCATTTGCTGACAGCTTGGTCCCCCCCCAGTTAAAAAATCCTATCTGCGCCCCTAGGTGACTGGTGTCTCTATTTTCACGTTCCATACAATAGAATCGCCAATAACTAGATCACTTTCATCAGGTTTCTCAGTGAGTGCATCATTGAGTGGGAAGAACCTGTTTGATGTTCTGATCGGAACGGAACAGTGTTGCCAACTTAGCGACTTTTCAGACCCCTTTAGCGACTTTTTTTTTTTAAAGCGCCTAGCGACAAATCTAGCGACTTTTGGAAAAACCTTAGCAACTTTCCAAATGTGGCCAGTACTGTCCTGCGAGCGGGAGATCTTGAGTTACACCTCTCCCTGTGTCTGCTCTGATCAGTGAGTGCTGGCTCCGGCTCAGAGGAGCAGCACAGCTGACATAGATTAAAATTCCGAGGAGGAGTAGTGCAAGTGAAATGTTTGTTTCTAACAATGTGCCCACTTTTAATGCTGTTTTAAGAAATTGTATGTATAGATTCATGTGCAGACTGGTAGGGTCTAAGAATATGATTATTGTGTCCATAGCTGATGTTTCTAAGAGCGACACAAGGTACACATCTTGCTTCTGGAAACACTGGACCCGAAGCCTGTATGTTTTATAAATGATGTCTCATCTGATTATTCTTAAATGTTTTGTATTGCTTATTTTTGTTTTTTTTATGTTTATATATATATATTTGTATTGTGTTGTCTCTATGGACCTTTGTGTATTGAATAAAAGTTGATTGATAGATGTGAATGAGCTGCGCATGTGCACACGGTGTTGCCACGGACCAATCACTTGCCTGCTTCTCCTTTGTTTGAAATGAAACTATATAATTTGACCGTTTTTCTTCTTTCTTTTTTTGTTGTTAATTCTTCTCATGCACTTATATTACTCACTGTCACTCACAGAGCTTTAATTCATTCCAGTTTCTGAACTCCTCTAAGATCGTTTACTGGGCTGCGTCTGAGAGACCGTACGTGATTGTACTTACTCATACACAACAATACACTTAATTAAACTTATTAAACTCATATACACATATAAAAAAGCATATATACATATAACTTTAAATACCACTTTATTAAAGATATACACAAATATAAAATAAAATACATAATACAAATATAAAATACCTATACATAATACATATATATATATATATATATACAAATACACAAAGCTAGAATATTACACATGTTTAAAACAGCTAAAATGTCACACTCTAAAATATATAATAGGACGTGGTTACATCATCAATATGCAAATTTACGCATGACGTCATCTAGCGACATCTAGCTTTCGAGCAGACTTTAGCTACTTTCCATTGAAAATAGTTGTCAACACTGGAACAGAAGAGCGGTGTTTTGACCCGTGACTAGGCCGTCTCACAGTCACACAGTTGCCCTGCTGCAGAGTTACTGAAACCAGAACCGAACAATGTACAGGACTCCCTGAGATAGTCGCATCCAAAGCAGTGTAAAGTGTTTTAATGCTGAATTAACTGAAAATAGATGCATTTATCAACAATTATGCAAATTAAAATCACAGAAAATGGACAAAATATACCTTATTTCTAAACACCCCTTTTGAATAAATTTAATTTTTTGTGGACCCTGATAATTATGGAAGTTTTCTAAGACCTACTAAGAATATTACAGGTATTGTCACACACACACAGAGAGAGGAGAACTGCTTTTTAGCATTTTTATGTGTCCAGTAATAAGAATTTAAAATAATAATAAAAAAACAATGCATTGGCTCCTGTTAGTCTTGAATGTGAAAGGGTTAAACAGAACCAAATGTGATCAGAAACTCCACCCTCTTACAACACTTACCAGGAAGAGACTGACTTGGCATTTCTCCGTCTTGTCAAACTGATTTTCTTCTCTTTGACAAAAGCAAACAAGAATCAGCCATCAGTGGACGAACAACGAAGAGAAAAATAAGTAGTTTGTTTCTGAACAGTCAGCAGATCTTTGTGATTCTCGTGGTTCTTCATTTTATTTAAACCGTCGATCAGAAAGTGAAAGTAAAGTTTAGGTTGCTGGAGCTCAAACAGTGAAAATGGCTTCATCGGCTGAATATGACTATAATTGTCCCGTGTGCTGTGATATCTTCAAGACTCCTGTTATTTTATCATGTAGTCACAGTGTCTGTAAAGAGTGTCTTCAACAGTTCTGGAGAACCAAGAAAACTCAGGAGTGTCCCGTCTGCAGGAGAAGATCCTCAAAAGATCGCCCTCCAGTAAATCTTGCATTACAAAACTTGTGTGAGTCATTCCTGAAGGAGAGAAACGAGAGCTGTTCAACAGAATCTGAGGAGATCTGCAGTTTACACCGAGAGAAACTCAAACTCTTCTGTCTGGAGGACAAACAGCCGGTGTGTTTAGTGTGCTTTACTTCAAAACAACACGACAATCACAAATTCAGACCAATAACTGAAGTGGTTTCATCATATAAGGTAGGACAAATGTCTCTTGTTTCATGTATAAAGAACAATAAGTAATTGTAAACACAGATATCATCACATTCAGGCACTCAATATTTCTCTCTGCCATTTTACTCAACTTCATATGACATAAACTCTGCTGTACAAAGTATTTGCCCCCATACTGAGCTACTGGGCCAAGTTTGTTTTTTCTTTTCCATTTGAAGATAACGGCTCTCACTCTAGTTCTTTGGAGTCCAAGAGTCTTTAAAATGGTTTTGTAACCCTTCCAGATTGATGGATTTCAATGAAGTTCTTTGTCATAATTTCTAAAATACTTTGTTCAGTGCACTGTATGATCACTGTATTCTCTTCTCCTCACTGTAATCTGTTTTATATATATTTTTTTTTGTTCAATTCTAGGAGGAGCTCAATACAGCACTGAAGTCCTCACAGGAGAAACTTGAACAGAGAGAAAACATGAAAGGAGAGTTTGAGAAAACAGTTCAACACATCAAGGTGAGGAAACACAATCAAGAGTCGTTTTCAGTACAGGTGTAGGACCACAAAACAGAATTATGATTTATTATATTTAATATAATGGATGAAGTTTATTATTGTTGTAAACAGGTGCGCCGTAAGGGGGGGGGGGGGGGGGGGGGTTAGGATGATTCTAAGGGCCCGACGATGGGGGGGAGGAAACGTGATTTCTACCGAGGGGAACGCTAGAGTCCTGCATTTCAGTCCGGCCCTGGCGGGCCCCGACTTATTTACGCCTCTAGGGCCAGGCTTCGGGACAATTTTCACGTCATGGTTCAGATGCGGGCCGCCCTCGGGCCTGTTTTAAAATTGCAGCGCTGGTGGACACGAGACCGTGTGACTGTCGAGAGCGGCTCGACGGTGTTTAGAGTCCCGCAGCAGCAGCGAGTGCCGTCAGCGCAGCTGAAGAGTTCTGCTTCAAATGCACGCAATAGACTGAATCTTGCTGCAAAGCCCCAGCAAAAGAAATGACCATGAATGTGTTTGGGAGAAATAGTAAGGAGATATTTGAATTATTTACTAATAAACTAGTGTTTTCTTTGTCAGTGTCACAAAGATGAAGATGATGATCCTGACTCGCCATCTCCTCATTAGACACGCCTTTAGAGAGAAGTGCATCTTCACGGATAAAGACTATATTAGAGTTTTTGTTTTTGATTGTATTTATTTCGTTAAGTAGTAATTTAAAGCTTTCTATAGATATATTTATCATTTCTGTGAGGCATGTATTCGCTGACTTTCGGTTCATTTTTGTGAAGCGCTCCTGTTCAAGACGAGACGGCAGAAAGCTCATCATTATTTTCTTTATTTTATAAAAAGTTTTGCTGATATTGTGAGTGCACACAAATAAAAGTAGACCCTTTACAATTACGAATAATGTATTACTCTTACTTTTATGAGCCAAAATTACGGCGTAATTAAGTTTTTCCATTGAATAAAATGCGCTTGGTTGCGCTGGTGCCTCCATGTCCTGCGCTTTAACTTCCACTCTCCGCACAAACTACTGGATGCAGCGCACATTTATCTAGATTTAACATTTAAACACTACATGCTTGAACTGTTTTAGTATATCTCTAGATTTTATTTTAGGAAAGTTGTGATGATTTGAGAAGGCTAAATTGATCGAACATGGCTATGATCAACCTGCCGGTCTGCCGCTGGCCGCTTGGTCGTTACTTTAAGAAAGAACTAAATTATTTAACGAACCAAAAAAATGCTCCAAAAGTTTTTCTAAATTAACTTAATAAAAAGACGAAAAAAAATGTAATCACTTTGCCATTACATACAAAACTGAACTATTTTAATAGCTGAATCAGTATAATCTGATTTGGGAGAAGAGGGAACGAAGACGGTCTCCGGTAATTCTGTTAAGCTGTCGGACACGGGCCGGGCTAGGGCCTAAATTTGAGGCCCGTGCAGGGTACCGAGGGGTATTCTACCGGAACGTGATCTGTAAGGAGGGGGACATCAACAGCCCCCCCGCCCCCCCAATGAATATGCTGTCCCTGGTTGTAAGTGACGAGCAGCGATCTGCTTCTGGGTCTGTTATATGTCAGGTGTCTGAGTTTCTCTTGGAGCTGAATGTTGTGATGTGTTGATCTGTGATGATTGAGATGATTGAAGTGAATATGATTTGATTTCAGTCTCAAGCTGGGCACACAGAGCATCAGATTAAACAGCAGTTTGAGAAGCTTCATCAGTTTCTCAGAGATGAAGAAGAAGCTACAATCACTGCACTGAGAGATGAAGAGGAGCAGAAGAAGCAGATGATGAAGGAGAAGCTGAAGGAGATGAACAGACACATCTCAGCTCTTTCACACACAATCAAAGACACGGAGGAGATGATGAAAGCCAATGACATCTGCTTTCTAAAGGTCTGATTTCAGATCATCCATTGATTGATTGATTGATTGATTGATTGATGATTGATTGATTGATTGATTGATTGATTGATTGATTGATTGTTTGATTGATTGATTGATATTGATTGATTGATGATTGATTGATTGATTGATTGATTGATTGATTGATTGATTGATTGATTGATTGAGTTCTTGATGATAAATGGTGTGTTTGTTCTGCAGGAGTTTCCAGTCACGATGGAAAGGTGAGTGATCTTCTGGTGTTTCTGGTCTCTCTGTTTCTGATCCAAAGCCACTGCGGTTCTGATCCTGAATGTTCTTCCAGAGTCCAGATCTCAGAGCCGGATCCACAGATGCCTTCTGGAGCTTTGATTCATGTGCCACGATACTTGGGCAACCTGCCCTTCAGAGTCTGGAAGAAGATGCAGGACATTGTCCAAAACAGTGAGTCTGGAGAAGATCTGTGCTGTTACACATACACTGGAAATGATGCATGAGGGAATATTTACAGATTTCAGCATTATGTGTGAATAACCAGATGAGCTACTACACCAGAATGAGCCGTAAACAAGAGAAGAACAACTTTAATCCACATGATATTTACAGCAGATCTCAGTTCAGTTTGATTGATTATCAAATATAGAATATTTACTGTAATAACACTGAGAGTAGAGCTGCACGATCCTGGATACACTGAGAATCATGATTTTTTTTTCTTAAATAGAGATCACGATTATCACACGATTCTGAACAAAACAAAATAATCTGTGACAAAATATTAATTTCTCTTAATGAAGGGTCGGAGCACGCACATCCAAAGATATCTTGGCCAGGTGCAAGATCAAAATGTACATCAAATAATATAAAAGATATCTGCACACTGTTGTTCTCCCTTTATTAAAAAAAATAAACATGACCGAAACACTGCCACTTTTAACTTTTTTTTTAATAAAGGGAGAACAACAATGTGCAGATCTTTTTTCTATTATTATACAATATTAATTTCTGCAATCCATTTAACAGTGTTTAATTAATTTGAAATAATTATTAAACATTTTAATATCTAATACACTGTAATGATAACATATAATATATATATTGTTATAAGGGAAACAGGTCAATTTAGCTCAAAGGGAATCATTAATGATTTTATAGGGAATTTGAACAGACTCACTGTTCCACGGCGATTCACTGAACAAGCCGTATAACAAACTCTGCACTGGATATTAAAATCCAGAAATATAGTGAAAACACTATTAAATAGCACAGTAACAAAATCGACAGATTAAGGCATTAACTTATGAGCACAAAACACAAGATATTTCTCTTTTCAATATAAACAAGACTTTATTTATATAATGCTAAGACATGTAAACTAATCTACACATGAACACAAGCATTCACACATTCACGCGTTGCAGAAAGAGAGAAAGTGAGGAAAGGATTAGATTAAGAGAATGAGAATTTGATGTCCCACGTTGACAGCAATATGTGCAATTGCATAAACCTGAACAACCATCAATCACTGATTTAACACTCGCATTGAGTTTTCAATGAGGCTAAAATCTATTTTCAATATTACACCAGTTACAGCAAAGTCTGGGGTTTGTACTTGCGTAGCTTTTGTGTTTAAAGGATTCCCTTTGTTCTCCGTCTTTTCAGGAAAGGGTTTTTCCGAAGTCGCTGATTGGCTTAGAGTTCAGGAGTCGTTGAAGTGGGCGTTGGCTGGTTTTGCAGAGTCTTGGGCTTGTCGTATTTGGCAAACGCAACTTAGCACACGAACTCACGGAAAGAAAATAAACTAAAGTCAAAGAATAAAAGGATGTAAAGACTAGGTGGCTTTTCTTCTCATCATGGTAGCAACTGGCTGGGTGTGTTCAGAGCACATGACTGAAGAGAGAGTTCATTTTTCCGGAGAGAGAGAGAGAGTTCCAAGAGGACGGAGCATTCAAGAGAGAGTTAAGAGCGCGTTAAGAGAGAGATTTCAAGGGGGTGTCCTAGTATTTATTCTCGGCCTTTTAGGGACCTCCCAATGGTTGTCTTGACCAATTAGATCCCATGCTGGCTCTTTGTTTCTTCACCCAATCAATAAATCACATGTCATGGTCAGTCACATTGCCCGAATTTTACATTTTCTTGCAAAGTATCCTTTTGAATGTGATTTCTATAACCAGAATATGATGCATTTGACAGGAAATCCATCAAAAGAAATGATTAAAGCTATACTTATGACACTCATACATACCAAACATGACATTAACCCTTAAGGCTTACGCTATTCAATACTAATTAAAAGCACGATAAACACAATGATTAAAACAAGGATATTCAAATTTGTGGGTCACATACATAATATGCTGTTATGCATAGAAATGATTAGTTTCATTAACCATGAGCATGAAAGTCCTTTAAGATGATTTTACAGTCTGTAGCTGTGATTTCTATCACGGATTTACATGTAATGGTCACATGTTGCATCTCTTTGTCCATCAATATTTATTCCTCAAATGTATTACCGAATTCCTGCATTGGAATTATCATTGAGTGTTCCTTTGGTTTTGCAGGCTGTATTCAGACGGGCTGGCTCTAGGGGTCTGATTTATGACTTCCTGCTGTTGTCTTGTGGAATTCGGCTTCTCATGTTTCAACCATGCTTCGATCGAATCTTGATTTGCCAATTATTCGGTCCTTGATATTCTACACACCCCCCTTCGTTCGGCGAGGTGTTTTAGCAGAAGACATCGTCGAGCGCTGGAAAAACAAGGGCAGAAGAAGCAGACAAAACACAGCAAACAACAAGACAACACCTCCATGACAGTTACTGTACTGGTGCCGGGCATTAGGTTATTCAATTTTGGAAATTATTGTTTTAATTCTTCGATCAACTTTTGCGACTAGATTTGTGTGTTTCTTCTAAGTTGTCTTAACTTAAGAATGTTCACATTTAGTTTCTAGTGAACTAATTTGTGGTAAAATGAATCGACCTATCGTGCATGGAGCTCTCTGGCTTTCCTTCAGTCTAGAGTGGCTTGCGGATATTAGGTGTAGCGAGTCAATCCTAATATCAGACCTTTGACCCTTGCAGGGTGTCTAGGTGTTTCACCTACTAAAGAAAGAGGGGAAGGAAAAGGATAGGTAAAAGAAGAACAAAACAAAACAAAGCTGCTGTGGGTTTTCCTAGCATGATTTGCAACTACTGTTGAGCTAGGATGTCATGTGCAGCTAGGGGGCCATGCACCTTAACTTCGTGTCAGGTGTTCTAACTCTTGTGAGGATAGCTACATGTTTCTTCATGGTGGTGTATGTAACTGTGTTGTGCTAAAGTTGGATATTCTACTTGTGGGAAGAATATGTTTGTTGAATGTGTTATCAGTAGATGTGGTTACCTCTGGGTGTAGGTAATGTTGTGTGTGTTAAGGGTGTAGTGTATGTGTGGTCAGATCTGTTCCAGTCTGTGTCGTCTCCCCCCTTTTCAGGTATGTTACATAAGACTGGCTCTCTTCATCCTTGGCTTGGATGTGGGCATGTCCATGATCTAATGGGGATCAGTCCAGAAAGGCAGGAAGTTCTTTAGCAGACAGTCGGAGGTAGTTTGGCATGGCTGTGTGAAGCTGGGCTGCAAACTTTGTCTCCTTTGTTGCATTCCTCTTGTGCTACCTTCTGGATGTGGCAGACTTTCTGACCTTCTGTGCTTTGGGGGTTGCTGTTGCACAGACAGGAATGTGGTTCTAGGAGTTGGAGTTCATTTAGCAGTTTGCTAGTGAGTGATGGGTGAGTGAGGTGATGTTCTCTGGTACCTCAGTTTTCATCAACGGTTGGCCATGAGAGACTTGCTTGCCCTGTGTGGTTGTTGAACAGGTGCTTGTCATCTCGGATATGGTGGTGTACCATGCGATCGTCGGCCTTCCATTCTGTCGCTGGTCACAGCGAGCATGACTCAATTTCGTAGTCATCCGTGTTCAGCTTATCTTGAAGGAATTCGTTCAGTTGGCTCATGACTTGTTCCATGTCTTCTGACGGTAAGCTGTATGGTTCTGGAGCATACTCAGCACTGTGCATGTCTGAGTAATGCTGAGGTGGGTTTCGTTGTCGCTTAACCCTACGAGATGCTCTTGAATGAGTCAGGCGATTACCTTTGGATGTCTGGTTAGGTTTCCAGTTGTTGCTATCTTTTGCGTTTCTTGAGAAGCGTGGCTGGTCCCATGGATTTTTCCAGAAGTTGGGCTGATAGCTTTCGTGGACATGGGGATCACGTTCTCTGTGCTCTTGATGGAGGACTCTGGTTTTGTGATGCATCTGGGTGTCGTCCAGTGCAAGGCTTGAGTCTTTGTTGACAGAGTTCAAGAGTGTGGATGTTTTGTCACCTTTCTTTGAGGCCATCTTCTGCTTGTTGTAGGCCTTCTGTGTTAGGTCACGCAACTGTTGGATGGTCATGGAGCGTGGACAGGCCATGACGCCTAGATGGTGGCTGACTCCAGGGTGCAGATTTCTGAGGAAGAGGCTTTTGAAGTTCACATCCTCTTCAAGGTCAGGTTCGTTGTGTGCACCAAAGTAGGCTTGTCGGAGTCGGTTGTAGTAAGCTTGTGGAGCCTCTTGTCGACCTTGTTTGGTTTCTAAGGCAGTTAACAGTCCATGTTCGGAGTCAGGGTCGGTAAACTCTTTAATCAGGACCTCACAAAGTAGCTGGTAGTCTGACTTCGTTCGACTGGGCTGTCGATCTAGGAAGTTTCGTACCTCGGAACTGGACGTGGCTCTAAGGAGGTATAACCTGTCTCTGTCAGTCACGTGAGGTCTCATTTCTAGATAGAAGTTGACATCTTGAAGGTGGGCCTGGATGGTGTGGCCCCCTGTGGAGTTCGGGTTGAACTTGCTGATGTTTTTAGACAGCTTGTCGAGGTCTTTGATGGTCATCCCAGGTGCAGCTCCAAGGTCTGCTTGGATGGGAGGTTTTCTTTCGTTGACAGGAAAGAGTTCTGTGGCGAAGGCAGGTGAGGTTTTGGGTTGTGGCCCTTCGCTTCTTTCGCTGTATACGAGTTCTTGGACATGGGACTCTGCTCTGCTCAGCAGTGGTGAGGCTGAGTGTGGTTTCTCTCGCTTTGGCTCTTGCTTCTGCGCATAAGCATGTTTGAGTCCTCTTCTGACCATGTAGAGCTGATCATTGGTATCGTCTAGTTGTGGGGTCAGATTGTCCATTTCAATTCTGTACCTCTCAAGGTGGTCCTTCAGGGCACTTATTTCAGCATTCTTGTTGCTGATGTCATGCTTGGCTTTCTCTAGTAGCTGGTTGGCATACTGAAGTCTGTTTACCAGGTCTTCCTGGGCAGCCTTTGCATGTTGTTGGTCGAGCTGAGCTGCTGTCAGGGCTGCTTGGAGCTCCTTAACTTGTTCCGTTGTTTCCTGCTCGCTCTCGTTGGGTGCTTTGAGTTGATCTTGAACTTTCACTTCCAGCTTGTCTATGCGACGTTGAGCACATGTCAGTTCCTCTTGAAGGTGGGTGATGTGCTTGTCGCTCAGTTTCAGCTGGGTCGTAAAGGCATAGCTTAGGGAGCTGGCAATTTTGACTAGCTCCTCATGGTTGTTATTCTGGCTTGAATCTTGTGTCAGGAATCTTCTCAGGACTACGATTATTATTAAAAATAATAACAGTTCAAACGTCTTGGGGGTGAGGCTGTCTGTCGTGCCTCTCAGCCAAGTGTTCACATCTTCTCCTTGGGCAAGGGGGTCTGCAGTCTGCGGCATGTTGGCACGCTGGGGAGAAGAGAGACTGACACAGATCTGTGTGGAGTGGAAGCTTATGTGGGGTGTGACAACTAAGTGTTATGTCAGTGATTCTGAACCACTGGTGAAGTGTGGTGATCACTGTGTTGGTCTCAGAGTATCTAGGTAGACTAGCGATGTGAAGACTTCGTCACTCTAATGAGGAAGAGGGAAAAGAGACAAAAAAGGTGAAAAACAAATTTAATTAAAAAAACAATTCCTTTTCTATTTTTTTTTTTCAAATGAAGAAAATTCTTTCCTTTTTTTTTTATTATTAAATGTTGTTATCAAGGAGGCAAACAATATTATTAAATTTTTGTCTTAGACAAACGAATATAATAATAATTCTGATATCTCTTTTCTTAGTCTGACAGAATTGACAACGCACACCTTACAGTTGGGACCGCTCACCAGGGAGGCTGCGAAGGCGACAGTTGCTCAACACTTATCTCTATTAAAATTGATCTCAGTGTTGCATGAGTTGTTCAAATTTGGATTGCGTTTTAAATATAGGGAGGTTAAGAAGAACAAAAGTAGGTTTGATTGCAATCAAATTCGTAAGGATGATTCGCCTTTTGACAGGATTGTATCTCTCATACACTTAGAATTGATTGATGGTTCTTACAGGTCCCTACAAATGTGAAAAGTGAAGAGGAAAGAAAGGAGGATAGAACAGGAGGGAAGAGAAAGAGACAGTAAGTTGAGTGGATCGGTCCACTAGCAAGCAGTTATGCCCGACTACGCGTATAGTGTTGTTTTCAGTTGCTACACAACTATCAACAAAAATAAATTTTGGGTAAAAGAGATTTGTCTCTCTAATTTATTTGAACTCAAGTTCAAGTTCAAGTTCAAGTTGAGCTTTATTGTCATTCCACTACATGTGTGGACATATAGTGGGACGAGATGTCGTGTCTCACAGGACCACGGTGCTACATAAATACAAATATACAACACGAAGTAAAACAGTATAAACCTATACACAAACTAACCTACTGTCAGCTTTGACTATACATATGCTATATATAAAGTGGTTACCTATACATAAACTAAAAAACAAGAAACAAAAAATACAAACTGTACAAAAAATACAAACTGTACAACTGTGCAGAAGACTTCAAATACAATACTGTACATGTGCAAAAGAGAGACATTCAAGCAGCTGGCTGGGGAACAGTGTAAGGTGATTTGTGGTGCATGAGCCAGTAAACATACATACATTACAGTCATATATTACAGTCAGTCTTTTGTGGGATTATGGACACACAATGGTGTGTGAAAGTGTCTAGTGCATGCAGAGGAGAGTGTGTTGCTACAGGTGGCTTGTGCAGGCCCGCTCACCTGAATTCCACAGAGATAAAGTTTAACAGTTTTTCCTGAGATGTGGTAAGGTGGGGGGGGGGGGGGGTGTTGTTTGGGGTTTCAGAGAGGGGCTGTGTGATGTGAGTTCAGGGCTCTCACAGCCTGGGGGAAAAAGCTGTTGAGCAGTCTGGCGGAGCGGGCTCTGATACTCCGGTACCGTCTACCTGAGGGTAGGAGCTGGAAGAGACTGTGGGAGGGGTGGGTGGGGTCCTCCACGATACTTTTTGCTTTGCTGGAGCATCGTGTAAGGAAAATGTCCAGGATGGAGGGGAGAGGGGCACCAATGATTTTTGCAGCGGTGTTCACTGTCCGCTGGAGGGTCTTGCGGTCTGCTGCACAGCAGTTTCCGTACCAGACAGTGATGCAGCTGGTCAGCACGCTCTCAATGGTACCCCTGTAGAAGGTGGTGAGGATGGGTGGAGGGAGGCTTGCTCTTTTCAGCCGGCGGAGAAAGTGTAGGCGCTGTTGTGCCTTCTTGGAGATAGACTTGGTGTTGGTAGTCCAGGTGAGGTCCTCTGTGATGTGCACCCCCAGGAATTTAGTGCTGCTGACTCTCTCCACAGTCGAGGTGTCGATGGTCAGTGGGGGGTGGTCAACAGAGTTTCTCCTGAAGTCCATCACAACCTCCTTTGTCTTCTCCACATTGAGGGACAGGTTGTTAGCGCCACACCATTCAGCCAGCTGTGCCACTTCCTCTCTGTAGTGCGTTTCATCGTTGTTGCTGATGAGACCTACCACTGATGTGTCATCGGCAAACTTGATGATGTGGTTGGAGCTGAACTTGGCAGTGCAGTCGTGGGTCAGCAGCGTGAAGAGCAGCGGGCTGAGCACACAGCCCTGTGGGGCCCCTGTGCTCAGTGTGGTAGTGCTCGAGGTGTTGTGGCCGACCCGAACTGACTGAGGTCTTCCGGTTAAAAAGTCCAGGATCCAATTGCAGAGGGAGTTGTTGAGGCCCAGCAGGCTTAATTTATTGATGAGCTGTTGTGGGATTATTGTGTTGAATGCTGAGCTGAAGTCGATGAACAGCATTCTAACATATGAGTCTTTATTTTCTAGGTGGGTAAGAGCCAGGTGGAGGGTGGAGGAAATTGCATCATCCGTAGAGCGGTTTGGGCGGTATGCAAACTGGAGCGGATCGAGTGTGTTGGGGATGCTGGTTTTGATGTTGTGCATGACTAGCCTCTCAAAGCACTTCATTATGATTGGAGTCAGTGCTATGGGACGGTAGTCATTTAGACAGGACACAGGTGATTTTTTTGGTACCGGTATGATTGTCGTGGATTTGAGACATGTGGGGATGACTGCCTGGCTCAGCGAGATGTTGAAGATATCTGTTAGGACATCTGTCAGCTGTTCAGCACAGTCTTTCAGTACGCGGCCAGGTATATTGTCAGGACCCGCAGCCTTGCGCGGGTTAATCCTAGATAGGGTCTTCCTTACGTCGGCTGGAGACAGACAGAGTGCCTGGTCGTTGGGAGGTGTGGGCAGTTTTTGTGCAGATGTGTTGTTCTGCATTTCAAACCGTGAATAGAAGTGGTTGAGTGCATCTGGGAGGGATGTGTCGTCGTCACAGGCCTGTGGCGGGGGCTTGTAGTCAGTGATGGTCTGAATGCCTTGCCACAGGCTCCGTGTATCTCTGCTGTTTGTGAAATGATTATTTATTTTACTGCCATATAACCGTTTTGCATTTTTGATGCCACGGGACAGATTGGCTCTTGCTGTTTTGAGGGCCGCTTTATCTCCTGATCTGAACGCTTCATCTCTGGTTTTTAGCAGCCCACGAACCTCTGCTGTCATCCATGGCTTCCGGTTTGCACGTGTTGTGATGGTCTTGGTGACTGTCACATCATCAATGCAGTATTTGATGTAAGCAGTCACAGTTTCAGTGTACTCCTGCAGGTCTGTATGGTTATTATAGGTGGCCGCCTCTTTAAACATGTTCCAGTCTGTGTCCTGGAAGCAGTCCTGCAGTGCTGAGGTAGCATTGTCTGGCCATACCGTGATCTGCTTTTGAACCGGTTTGGCCAGTTTGAGAAGCGGTCTGTATGCTGGGATTAGCATAACAGAGATGTGGTCCGAGTATCCGAGGTGGGGGCGGGGTTCGGCTTTGTATGCGTGTTTCACTGTTGTGTAAACAAAGTCCAGTGTGTTATTTCCCCTTGTTGCAAAGTTCACATGTTGGTAGAACTTTGGTAAAACTGTCTTTAAGTTAGCGTGGTTGAAGTCGCCGGCTATGATGAAAAAGCCGTCGGGGTTATTTGTTTGTTGTTCGCTGATGGCGCTGTACAGTTCACGAAGCGCGTCCTTAGCATTTGCACACGGGGGAATGTACACCGCGACAATAACAATGGCCGTGAACTCCCGCGGCAGATAGAACGGTCGGCATTTCACAACCATAAACTCCACCAGCGATGAACAGTGTGTTGATAATACCGCTGCATTGTTACACCATTCTTTGTTGATATACACACACAAGCCACCCCCGCGAGTCTTACCAGACAGTGATGAATCTCTGTCCGCTCGGCAGCAGGTTAGTCCGTGCAGCTGAATGGCGGAGTCCGGGATGTTGTCGTTTAGCCATGTTTCAGTGAAAACAAACACACAACAATCCCTTGTCTCATGCTGTGTAGACCGGCTGAGTTGAATTAAGTCCAGTTTGTTTTCCAGAGAGCGAACGTTTGAGAGCATGAGTGATGGAATTGCTGGACTAGTTGGATTAGCCCTTAGCCTAGCTCGAATAACTCGTAGCGAGGGATAACAATGCGTCCTATTAAGGCTCAGGTGGGTCGTTCCCAAGCTAGGATACACAGAGGAAAGAAAATGGTAAGACAAAGTAAAATTGTAAAGTAATAAACAGGCAAAATAAGCAAATATGAAATTAAGTAAATGAGGAAATAAGTAAATAAAATAGTGGTTATGTTTATAACCAAAACAGGAAGAATTAGGGGTAAAACGCAACAAAGTAATGAGTGAGTATAAGTCTGAATAGAATCTACTTAAATGGGTAATAAATCAATTAGGTAGAATAAGTTTACTTAAACTTTTAAAGTTCAATACTTATTTGTACCTAAAATGATTATGCCCAAAAGGGAATACTAGAAGGAAGGATCATATTAAACAATATGAGGGGGAAAATTAGAATGATTCCAAATAAATTTAATGTTTTAATTAAATTTGAATTTGGCACAATTAATAATTCTGGACTAGTATTTTCCTTTCTAGTAGAACTACAAATAAGTGGTAAAAAGGGAGAAATAAGGAAGATAAAGACCAACAAGTATATTAGTTTAAATGTTTAAAGGGTTAAACCACTTTAGCTTCTCAAAACACACACTTTATTCAACCATTGGATGTTTAATGCTAACTTCTAACCTTTGAGGCTAATGGCTTTAGCATAGACTTCAATGTAAACACCACCGTGCCATTAGCAACAGCATGGAGCTTGTTTACAAAAGCATCGATGTACTGCGCGTGCGCAGTTCAAAGTTGCTCCGGAAGTATGTTAAGACTTTCGTGTCACAACCGTATCTGTGGCAACCGACAAACTAGTGGCTAGCACATTAATGGTTGCATTACAAATACAGTTAAGCATGTTACATTAAATGTTGGCGCATCTCAACACTGTACAAATAACAACACCGCTTGTTCTGCGATGTGGCGCTTAAACTTTCAGTTCGTTCAGAGTTAAACTTAAACCTTATTCAAATAATAGCTTCGTGCTGCGGTTGAGGAAACAGTGAATCACAAGCCCGTGTCCGTTTATATGGACATAAACACAACAGGGTTTCTTCGCTGTTGGTTCAAAGGTAAACTTTACTTGATAAAGCTTTTAAAGCTCCCATTCAAATCACTCTCGGACACGCGCAGTGTTTCGCGAGATTTAATTCACTTTGTGAACAGTGTACACAAACAGGCAAGCATTATTCTCTAATGTTTAACCCAGGGAGTCATAGCATGTTATATGATCTGACAATGGAACACGCACTGACGATCAAACTATGAATAATAAGGCTTTGATAAAAAGAATTGAGGAACACGCTCAAAACTATTCTTTATCCACTGATTTATTTCCCTTTTAATTGCTGCAGTTTAGCTTCGTGCGGCTAACAGTTACTGAGATTATGGAGTAAGTTATAGCTATTAGATGACCTGGAACACGCAGGAAATTAATTCAGCTATAAAACAAGGCATTACAAGAAGAGAGGAACACGCTCAAATCCGACCTTGTTCTCCGATCTCAAATGTTAACTTTGAGTTCCCTTACTGCAGTTAAACAAAAAAAAGAGAGGCTGACTCGAGTTACAGCCTTCTCTGTGCTCATTCATTCAAGGAGGCGCGCGCTGCTGACGTCACTCACACAAACGCACACACACACCAGTCTCGATCTCATCCGTAAGAATATAAAAGATTAAATAACTTGGTTTATGCTCATAATTTAGATTAATCTGCCCGCTTTTTCCTCCACCAATATGTAATGATAACATATAATATATATATTGTTATAAGGGAAACAGGTCAATTTAGCTCAAAGGGAATCATTAATGATTTTATAGGGAATTTGAACAGACTCACTGTTTCACGGCGATTCACTGAACAAGCCGTATAACAAACTCTGCACTGGATATTAAAATCCAGAAATATAGTGAAAACACTATTAAATAGCACAGTAACAAAATCGACAGATTAAGGCATTAACTTATGAGCACAAAACACAAGATATTTCTCTTTTCAATATAAACAAGACTTTATTTATATAATGCTAAGACATGTAAACTAATCTACACATGAACACAAGCATTCACACATTCACGCGTTGCAGAAAGAGAGAAAGTGAGGAAAGGATTAGATTAAGAGAATGAGAATTTGATGTCCCACGTTGACAGCAATATGTGCAATTGCATAAACCTGAACAACCATCAATCACTGATTTAACACTCGCATTGAGTTTTCAATGAGGCTAAAATCTATTTTCAATATTACACCAGTTACAGCAAAGTCTGGGGTTTGTACTTGCGTAGCTTTTGTGTTTAAAAGGATTCCCTTTGTTCTCCGTCTTTTCAGGAAAGGGTTTTTCCGAAGTCGCTGATTGGCTTAGAGTTCAGGAGTCGTTGAAGTGGGCGTTGGCTGGTTTTGCAGAGTCTTGGGCTTGTCGTCTTTGGCAAACGCAACTTAGCACACGAACTCACGGAAAGAAAATAAACTAAAGTCAAAGAATAAAAGGATGTAAAGACTAGGTGGCTTTTCTTCTCATCATGGTAGCAACTGGCTGGTGGTCCAGAGCACATGGCTGAAGAGAGAGTTCATTTTTCCGGAGAGAGAGAGAGAGAGTTCCAAGAGGACGGAGCATTTAAGAGTGCGAGGAGAAGTTAAGAGCGAGTTAAGAGAGCGATTTCAAGGGGGTGTCCTAGTATTTATTCTCGGCCTTTTAGGGACCTCCCAATGGTTGTCTTGACCAATTAGATCCCATGCTGGCTCTTTGTTTCTTCACCCAATCAATAAATCACATGTCATGGTCAGTCACATTGCCCGAATTTTACATTTTCTTGCAAAGTATCCTTTTGAATGTGATTTCTATAACCAGAATATGATGCATTTGACAGGAAATCCATCAAAAGAAATGATTAAAGCTATACTTATGACACTCATACATACCAAACATGACATTAACCCTTAAGGCTTACGCTATTCAATACTAATTAAAAGCACGATAAACACAATGATTAAAACAAGGATATTCAAATTTGTGGGTCACATACATAATATGCTGTTATGCATAGAAATTATTAGTTTCATTAACCATGAGCATGAAAGTCCTTTAAGATGATTTTACAGTCTGTAGCTGTGATTTCTATCACAGATTTACATGTAATGGTCACATCTTGCATCTCTTTGTCCATAAATATTTATTCCTCAAATGTATTACCGAATTCCTGCATTGGAATTATCATTGAGTGTTCCTTTGGTTTTGCAGGCTGTATTCAGACGGGCTGGCTCTAGGGGTCTGATTTATGACTTCCTGCTGTTGTCTTGTGGAATTCGGCTTCTCATGTTTCAACCATGCTTCGATCGAATCTTGATTTGCCAATTATTCGGTCCTTGATATTCTACAACACACATATATATATATATATATATATACATTAGGGATGGGTCACGATTTTCGAATATTCGATTAGTGATTTAATTATAGAATATCGATTAGGTTGTGTGATTATTTTCTAAAGGTGTACCCACACTGGGTGTTTTGAACCATCCCCGAGCCGCGTCTGAGCCCCAAAGTCCTGTTCGTTTGACTAATGTGATCACTCCGTGGTTCGTTTAGCAGGCCCTGGCTTGGGTGTAAGAGGTGGACCAGACTCGGTTCAGTTGGACTCGGACACGGCACACATATAGTGTGAGCGCTAACTGCGCCGGAGCACGAACTTCTGATACGTGCAGCCTGATTGTGTGAACAATAGACCTGTTAACAATATATAGTTTCAGCGTCCCAAACAACTCAAAATAATAAACCATAAAGTTATCAAAACGATGCACTGCACTGCGCTGAGCGCGAGCGCTTCTCTGCCCCCTTCACGTGCTTCAGAAACATCATGTTCCCCACTTATGAAGCCGTGACGAGCTCGCTGCATTCAATTTAATAATGTAATATTCCACTGGTTGATAACCATAAATATTTATGTAAAAAAGATTTGTGCTGTTTTTCGTGTTAAATGTGAAGAATGACAGGTTGGATGCCACAGACTGTATACAGGTGTAATTTTCACTTTAACTTCACGCAATGTAACATGATTTTATTATTGTAATTTTGACTTTATTCTTAAAATATGACATTAATCTTATTTATTTAGTTATTTATTTGAGAAAGATAAACGGATCAAACTTGCGCTGCCCGCTTGGTAAAAAACTAAAACTTGAATTTAACAAACATAAAATGTTCCAATCATATTTCTGAATTAAATTAATAAATAAACAAAACAAAATAAAATAATGACCACTTTGCTATTAAAAACCAAAACGGAATCTGTGTAATATGCTTTAAGCCTAATATTCATTAATGAATTAATCAAACTGTTAAGTTTTTTTTATAATATGAATGTTCATGCTCATTTTTAAAATAGAAATGTCCTTATGAGCAGTTGATAATCGAAGGACTGTTCTGTTAATAAATGCCTCATTCGGTTATGTTATATTAATACCGTTTCAGCAATCATAAGTTACGACCATTAATTGGTTCAGGTTAAGATAGACTATTCTCTAATTAATTAAACTGTTATCTTACAGATTGAAAGCTTGAATAGTTTCTCTCCCTCTCTCTCTCTCTGTGTGTGTGCGTGTGTGTGTGTGCGTGTGTGTGCGTGCATGTGTGTGCGTGTGTGTGTGTGTTTCTGCATGTGTGTGTGTGTGTGTGTGTGTGTGCGTGCCTGTGTGTGTGCATGCGCGGGAGGGGTGCGATTTTCGAATAGTAATCGAATTATACCCAGCGATGATCAATATTACTTTTGCTTAAAATGCCTATCCCTAATATATATATATTAGTGCTTTCAAATGATTAATCGCATCTAAAATAAGAGTTTTTTTTTTACATAATATATATATTATATATATATAATATATATATATATATATCTGCGTACTGTGTATATTTATAAAGTATATATAAAAATACACACATGTATATATTTAAGAAAAACATGATACGCTTATATATTACATATATTTCAATATTATATCAATTATATGAATACAAACATATACATGTAAATAGTTTCAAAATATATACATGCATGTGTGTGTATTTATCTATACATAATAAATATACACAACACACACACACACACAAAAAAATGTATTTTGGATGCGATTAATCATTTGACAGCATTAATATATATATGTATATATATATATATATATATATGTGTGTGTGTGTGTATATATAATATACCAATTTTTACTATTAAAATTGTTTATGAGTGGTTTGAATGAAGGATTCAATGACTCGCTCATGAATGTTTGTTTCATTTCTGGATGAATCAGTGTTTATGAATGAATCTCTAGATTGAATGATTCAATGACAAATACATTGTATAACAGTCACTTGTCTCCATCTACTGGAGAAACACTGTAATCATCGTTATTCGAAGCACCAGTTACTTTCAGAAGATCTACACAACCGCAGACATCAGTGTTTATATCCGAACTATAAACGTTCATCCCAGTATTTCTGTGAATAATATCAATGATTGTAGGACAGAAATAATACTTTGTGGTTGAAAGGACGGTTTGTGAAGCTGTTTCTTATCTAAACATGATAAAGGCTCTCTCTGTGTCAGCGGCTAAACTGATTTTAATGTTCCAGTATAGTATGAGTTTTTTCAAAGGTTTAATAAACACGGGGATGAATCGTTGTGATTTATAAATGAGATCGCGTGGGTGTTTGAATCGAGATCACAATGTTTTAATGATTACTCGTGCAGCTCTAACTGACAGTGATCAGAGGAAAATGTCTGATATGTTTGATCAATATAACAAGTGTCATAATTCATAATAATCTGTGTACGGTTCACTCTTGATCATTATATGAACATCAGAATAAAAGCAGCTGTTGATTGTGTCTCATCAGCTCCTGTGATTCTGGATCCAAACACTGCTCATCCAGATCTCGTCGTGTCTGATGATCTGACCAGTGTGAGAACGAGCGGGAACAATCAACTGATTCCTGATAATACAGAGAGATTCGACTTCTATCCTTGTGTTCTGGGTTCAGAGGGTTTTAACTCAGGAACACACTGCTGGGATGTGAAGGTTAAAGAGAGATACTGGAGTCTTGGAGTAACTACAGCATCAAACCAAAGGAAGGGATGGGTTTTCTTTCACACTGATGTCTGGAGTGTAAAGTACAGATGGCCTGAACTGTTTGGTTTTCCTGTTAAACAGAAGCTTGAGCGTGTGAGAGTTGATCTGGACTATGACAGAGGAACAGTGTCATTCTCTGATCCTGTAACTAACACACATCTACACACATTCACAACCACCTTCACTGACACACTCTTTCCTTTCTTCTGTAGTTATAGTTATTCTCCTCTGAAGATCTTACCGTTCAATAGTCAGTAAACATTACACCTGTAGATCTGGATCGACCTGCTTTCATCTTTTACACTCATGTTACCAATATTTAATCCATTTCAATATTTGTTCAAAATGAGACTAAATTAATAATTGTTTATTTCAGTTATATAAGTTATATCATCATTCTTTCATTGATGTAAATGATGTAATCCCCATGGAATATTGAATATATGTCAGGCTCCTTGACATCAGTGTAGAATTGAATTAAATATAAATACTATTAAAATACTTGATTTAAAGTTGTTTGCAAATCTGATTTTCAGAACGTCTCTGACTCACTAAAACTCTTTAAAAGTTTGTCTCAGTTTCAGAACAGAACAATGATTTTTATTTTATTTTATTAAAAACTGTGATAACATGATTTTAGTAATGGAAGGTTTAAAGGTTTGGGCATGATATCTAGTTTTTAAGTCATGGAAATGCATTGTTCTAAGTATGAAATCCTGAATTTTGTTAATTTCTGTTTGCCTAATAAATGAATGTAATTGAATCTCTTGCTTAAATCAGGCTCAGCTCCTGTCAGCAGTGGAAACTTCAGTGTAGTTTTACTGAAATTGTGCAACTGATATAGAATTTAAAGGTTCTATCAAACGTTTACAGTTAATCCAGAACGTGGCAGCAAGATTCATTTTTAATGAGCCAAAAATATGCATGTCACACTGGCTACCTATAGCTGCTCCCATAAAATTCAATGCCAGCCCTGGCTCTGCACCCCTTTACCTAAATTCAGTACTTCAGACGTATGTGCCTCGAGAAGCTTGCGTTCTGCAAGAGAACGACACTTTATTGTTCATCCCAAAGAGACACAAAATCACTTTCACAGACTTTTACATGAACTGATCCCATCTGGTGACCTGCACAACTCAATCCAAACTCAGTCCTCAGCCATCTTCAAGAATCTCTTCCATCTTTATTTGACCCTCCAACTCTAGCAATCTCTATTCTAATTATATTCTTTAAAAAATAGCTTTTCTAATCTTTTTGTATTCTACCTGTTTTCTAAATTATATTTATTTATTTATTATATAATAAAACATAACCTTGCTATGTGTACTGCGTTAAGTTAACTGAGACGTGTTATTTACATTTAGTCATTTAGCAGACGCTTTTATCCAAAGCGACTTACAATTGGGGAGTACATAAAGCGATTAATCTTGAAGAGGCAAACATACAGAGGAAGTTCCAATAACACCAAGTCTCAGGCATTGTTCAAATAAGTACAAGCTAGCAAGGGAAGGAGAGAAAGATAAAGAGAAAGATGAAGATTTTGAAAAAGTGAAAGAATTTTTTCTTTTTTTTTATGTAATCAAGTAGAGTTGAAAGAGATGAGTTTTCAATTGTTACTTGAAAATTGACAGGGATCCAGCATTCCGGATGGGGATGGGAAGATCATTCCACCGGCCAGGAACGGTGAAAGAGAATGTTCTGGAGAGTGATTTTGAGCCTCTCTGTGATGGTACCATGAGGCGTCGCTCACTATCAGATCTCAGACTTCTGGAGGGGATGTAAATTCGTAATAGTGAGTGGAAGTAGGTGGGTGCTGAGCCTGTGGTTGTTCTATATGCAAGCATCAGTGTCTTGAACTGGATGCGAGCTGCAACTGGTAGCCAGTTCAAGGAGACAAAGAGAGGAGTAACATGGGCTATTTTGGGCTCGTTGAAGACCAGTCGTGCTGCTGCATCTCCCTTTACTGTCGCTGGATAAAAGCTTCTTCTAAATGACTAAATGTAAATGTAAAGGGCTTCATTAAAATATGAAAGTAAAAATTAATAAAAAAAGATTTGCTCAGCATTCAAATGTTTCTCAGGTGTAGAATTTATTTATTTATCTGAAAGGGTTTCAGTAATGTCAAATACTAAGATAAATATTCGGAAATGCACTTTAATAATTTAGTTGATCCATCTAAAGTACACTATGGATTATATACAGGCCTGTATTTTTTATTTAAGAAATTTAATAATAGAAATAAAAGGCATATAGACTATGATGAATAGTTAATAAGTTTGAAATGTGCTTTTAATTCATAGAACTCTAATGAGAGCAGTCTCAGTATTATGATATGGTTTAAAGCCTGACTGGAAATCCTCACATATATAATTTTTCTCTTGGAAGGAACATAGTTGTGACGATACTACCTTTTATAATATATTTGACAGCAAAGGGAGATTCGAGATTGGTCTGTAATAAATTAATGATTTGGGGTCAAGTTGTGTTTTTTAATGAGAGGCTTAATAACAGACAGTTTGAAGGTTTTGGGGACATATCCTGATAACAATGATGAGTTAATAATATTCAGAAGAGGATCTATTACTTCTGGAAGCACCTCTTTTAGGAGCTTAGATGGAACAGGATCTAACATGGTTTAGCTGATTTAACAAGTTTATACAATTCTTCATTTCCAACAGAAAAGAATGAGGAGCATTGTTCTCCAGGAGATCTATAGTGTACTATCTGACACGATACTGTGGCTAACAGCTGCATGGCTACAATTTTATCTCTAATAGTTTTGATCTTGTAAATAATGTTCATAATGTCATTACTGCTGTGCTGCTGGTAGTGTCTGCACCTGCTGATGTTATATTATTTTGTTAATTTAGCCACTGTATTGAATAAATACTTGGGGTTGTGTTTGTTTTCTTCTAAAAGAGACATGAAGTAAGTAGATCTAGCCATTTTAAGTTTTTTTGTAGGAGAGAGTATTTTCCTGCCAAGCAATACGAAATACCTCTAATTTATTTTTTTATCCAGCTGCGCTCCATTTTCCAGGCTGCTCTCTTTATGGCCCGAGTGTGCTCATTATACCATGGTGTTGGACTCTTTTCCTTAATCTTCCTTCAGCGTAAAGGAGCAACCGTATCTAAAGTGCTAGAAAAGAGAGAGTCCATAGTTTATGTTACATCATCAAGTTGTTCTGAGCTATTGGATATGCTGAGGAACTGAGATAAGTCATGAAGATTTGTGATAGAAGTAATGGTTCTACCATATTTGTAACAAGGAGTTGGCTTTACAGCTTTAGCTATATGGAATATACACAAAACTAGATAAGGATCTGAGATATCACCACTCTGTTGCAAAATGTAAACGCCACTGACATCAATTCCATGCAACTGTATTAAATCTAGAGTATAATTTCGACAATGAGTAGGTCTTGACACATGTTGTTTAACAGCAATAGAGTTTAGAATGTCTATAAAAACTGATTCCAAAGAATATTTTAACATTATTAACATGGATACTAAAATCAGCAACAAATGAAGTTCTAATACGTAAGTTAGGGAGGAGCGAGCCCATCTAATCATTCAATCAACAGCCAGAGTATATAAGCAGCTGCTTACCTCTCTCTAGTTCCAGCTGTTTCAGCAACATCCTGTAGTGTTGTTCAGAACCAGGCCAAACATACCGGACTTCCAGCTTTTCCTACAGATGACAAACTTTTCTCTTGTACCGAGACTCCACCAGTCGCAACCCACAAATCATCGGAATCCACGGATCCAAACCAAGAGACTCCCTCTGAGCAGTTCGGTCGCAAATCCAGCGCTCATTCAAACCAAGCTCCAGAAGACTACTCTCTCCTCCACCTTCAAGATCACCAGCAATAACTGCGCTTTGTCCATCTCTGCATCCTGCTGCTGCCATTCCTCCGATTTCAAAACAATGAGCGTTCGCGCGCTAATCCAGAGGCCGTGGCAAACAAGGGGAGGGAAACTACAGCTGCACGTACTTCCTCGTCCGCCAGCCTTTCCGTCCGGTCGACAACAGCGGCCCCAAAAACAGTTCCGCAGTCTCTCCAGCACTCACGACTTCTCTCATACAGGCCTATCCACTTCCAAGTATCCTTTAACGTCAAAGCTTCTTGAGGGTGCTAAATCAAGCTTAACACAAAGCTTTTATTTTCCATTCCATAACATGGTTACCCTGATTTTATCCATTTAGGTTGGCCGCATGACTTCCACCTTGGATAATGCTTTATTCTTATCCAGGGATGATTGTTTAATAGCAATTACACAATGTTTGCTTTCGTTCATGGAACGAAATTTGCTACATAATCTCATTAAGCTGTTTCATGTTTTCTGCAAGCTACTTCACTTCAGATCACCCTACTTCGAATCAGATGATGTCGTTCAAGTGATCTTTTCAAAAGTCCTTTCTATGGACTGTTTCAACGGCAACAACTTAAACAAACGTTACTGCGCAAGCGTGCGTTTAGTGTTGCCAACTATTTTCAATGGAAAGTAGCTAAAGTTTGCTCGAAAAGTCGCTAAATGTTGCTGGATGACGTCATGTGTAAATTTGCATATTAATGACGTAATAACGTCCTATTTTGCATTCTGCCTAAAACGACGGTGTATAACTGTTTTCCCTAATCCGTGCTCACATAATGTACTTTAATATACAAGCCGAGTGTCCAGTATAAAACTGTTACCATTTAACGTTACATATTTTCTGTCAGACAACGGAACTGAACTTGTAAAACCAGCAGTTACATCATCTGCAATGATACAATTCTTAATATATGAGTTTAATAAGTTTAATTAAGTTTATTGTTGTGTATGAGTAAGTACAATCACGTACAGTCTCTCAGACGTAGCCCAGTAAGCGATCTTAGAGGCGTTCAGAAACTGGAATGAACTAAAGCTCTGCGACAGTGAGAAAAAACTGTCAAATTAAATAGTTTTATTTCAAACAAAGGAAGCAGGCAAGTGATTGGTCCGTGGCCAACACCGTGTGCACATGCGCAGCTCATTCACATCCATGTCAGCTGCCGTGCGGTCACTGGAACGTGCTGCTCCTCTCAGCCGGAGCCAGCGCTCACTGATCAGAGCAGACACAGGGAGAGGTGTAACTCAAGATCTCGCGCTCGCAGGACAGTACTGGCCACATTTGGAAAGTTGCTAAGGTTTTTCCAAAAGTCGCTAGATTTGTCGCTAGGCGCTTTCAAAAAAAAAAAAAAAAAAAAAAGTCGCTAAATCTAGCGACAAAGTCGCTAAGTTGGCAACCTTGCGCGCGTTCGTGGCCTTACTTATCTTCCGGTAGACATCCAATATAGTCAATATCAACAGCCAAGTCCCTCTGGAGTAGATTCTTTTTCGATAACAAGCAAAATATGTTTGCTACATAAATCAGACGGACTGAGATGCAGCGATAACTACTTGGACGGACTAATCGAAGGTGCAAATTC
Source organism: Schizopygopsis pylzovi (assembly GCA_027422435.1). Taxonomy (NCBI): domain Eukaryota; kingdom Metazoa; phylum Chordata; class Actinopteri; order Cypriniformes; family Cyprinidae; genus Schizopygopsis; species Schizopygopsis pylzovi. The sequence continues at coordinate 3,246 of JAPDDL010000769.1, read as the reverse complement.
ATTCTCTGCCAGCAGGAGACGCCTTAAAGCGGGAGAACTAACGATAGAGGTTTCACCAGTAACGGCTGCCGTGCTGTAAACTGAGCTTACAAGCTCTGCTTTATCAGGCACTTAACATGCAAGATGAAATGAAAATGACCCCGAACATTTTCTAAAAGACAGTGTTCCTTCAGAAATACAGTGGTTAAAAAACACCCGCGCTTCGATTTGACTTTTAAACGTGCATTACATGCTCATGCTTATTCAACAAAGCCTTTCGGAAAATTGGTCAGTTTTGATATCATAGTGGGTCGCCACAAACAAATGTATGTGAAACATCCCACAGCACAACAACCTGAGCCCAACGTCAGTACCCTTTAAACGAATACAGACCGGAGGTTTGATGAAACCGTCCATAGAACCCCAGATGCCATGTTCAATTTGGCTTTCTTTGGCTTCCTCAGAGTCTCAGAATTCACCACCAACCCAAACAAAACCGACCAATTGAAATGCAGCCATTCAATCTTCATTTTTGCAACGGTGGAGGGGGGCCAGCAACCAGCCTGGGGTGGCACGTAAATCTTAATTTAAATATAAAAATGTGGTCGACTAAAATACTAGTCTATTTTAGTGCCTAAAACACAGTTGAATACAGTGAATTTCTACTTAACTGTAATTTAGATATTTGCGAATTATTGTATCTCGTAACATGACAATTTTTGTATTATTCCTCACCTTCGGGTATCGTGACAAAGGGGTTGACTATAGCTTTATCGCTCAGTCAGTTTGGTTCTGGCTCTCAAAATCCCCAAACGTGTTCTCTAACATTACATACTCATGGATGAGACATGCAGTTGGCGATAAGAACGTGAAAAAACAACAGCACATAAATGCCAGAATGTAAAACGAGTTGTTTTATGCATTTAAATGGTTTCATTTTTGTTTGTACCTCTAAAATGAATGAAAAATTGCGAAATTTTTTCTAGCATAAGTGCATTGTGCATTAAATCAAAATCCATATCAGCTTGAGCCTCATTGTGATCTGCAATTGCAGGATAGCCTATATTTTAGTATGCATCTGAGAGACGTTCTGAAATGTAATGCATGCATACATGCATGCACAGTTTGCAGCTTTAATGACTTTACCGATGACAGAACCACGTCGTATGCCCATAGTTTCTTGTGCGCTTATTTATGACACCGCGATCAGAGTGAGCGCCGTGACGGCCGACAGGACAGGGTAGTTTGCATTACTGACATATAGCCTAACAGCATATCATTGATCTACTGAAGCTCGTTTGGCTGGTGTACAATTTCCACCCTCATTCGACTCGCGCCTGGTGCTGAGGCAAAGCAGAAGCACGTGTCTGGAAGTCTCGTTTGATGTGGATGCAAACTGAGCAGGGTGGCCGAAGAGGTGGCCAAGTTTAGATCAGGTGATTCAGATGCGTGCGCAGAAAACTTCTCTCACAGCGCTCGACTGTTACTCCAACAATCCCGAGCATCTTACATGCTCCCTTTTGCCTTCGGGCAGTCCTTATATCAAGTCCTGACACGCGAGTTGAACGAGGACGCACGCGGTGGCTGTAATGCATAGACGGACATCATGCGAAACTTGGAGAGTGCCAAAATAAAGGTGCCTTTTACTACAGATATCGATACTTTACGCGTGGCATCGATGCATCGTACCGTCACACATCATATCAATACATTGAGAATCGTTTCAACCCCAGCAGCCACTTCAACAGCCCAGAAAGTTGTTTCCGATCACCAAAATTAAATGCTGGGCCGGTGGACACCCCATACCTGCGAATCTCACGTTCGAGCTGATCTCGTCATGGCGGCACATATACAAAATTTGATCGATGTATGTAGAGAAGATTAGCATGGCCCCTGCGAAAGGATGACATGCAAATCCATGAAGTGCTTAATCTTTTCAGGGGCGGCCGTGGCCTGGTGTATGGAGTGCCGGACTTGTGGCCCAGGGGCATGGGTTTGAGTCTCTGCTCTGGCAAAACGGTCCTCGGCTAGGGTAGGACCCTTGGGCGGGGCGCCGAGCCCCCAACTGCTCTCCGGGTGCCGCATCGTCGGCTGCCCACTGCTCCGGGTGTGGGTGCACTTGGATGGGTCGTGTGCAGAGAACACATTTTTTGCCGCTGATTATACTCCGTATAATTGTGTATGTGACGATGACAAATTCTTCTTCTTCCATCACATTAGACAAGCTCACCAATCACTAGCATCCCTCCAAGTCTGCACCACTCCCCACTAATATTCCGCTTTCCCCCGCTTACCTAGCCCCGCAGGGCTCCTTTTTCGTCTGGATGCAGTGAGAGCTCTCCCTTTTCGGATTGGCGGAAGCTACCACTCCTGGAGTGGGCTCTCCCATTTGAATCGCCGTGTGGGCTCCCCCATCCAGATTCCATCCAGGCTCTCCCGTTCGAGTCGCAGTGTGGGCTCTCCCGTTTTGATGGCAGAATGAGATCTCCCTTGATTCATATAGGGGGCTCTCTCCTTCAAACCGCGTGGGAGCTCTCCCGATCGAATCGCAGTGTGAGCCTTACGTTTGGGCGCAGTGGGGGCTCTCCCTTTCTGAATCGCTGTGAGATCCTCCATGTTCTTATCCATGGAGGCTCTCCCGTTCGGATTGCAGTGTGAGCCCTCCCATCCGAACAAGTGGACTGGAGGTACCAGGATCGTCCGTCCCTCGGGTGCAGCGGGCCCTCACGTCCTTATGCCTTCCAAACCCTCGTTTCGGAAGCACGGTAACCCTACGTTTATCTGTACTCCGTAGGCTGCCTCTTTCTGTGGCGGGGGGGGGGGTTCGCTTTGGACATCAGCGGCCCGTCTCCCCTTAGGACCAAGGGCACCCTGCCCCATCCGTGACATCTGGGGTATAAAAAAATAAAAATAAATAAAATAAAATATAAAAGATTGGATGACCAGTAATTTTCTCCTATTAAATTCAGATAAGACCGAGATATTACTTATTGGACCTAAAAACAGTACACAGAATCTCTTGGATTACAATTTGCAACTAGACGGATGTAATGTTACTTCCTCTACAGATAAAAATCTGGGTGTTATATTAGACAGCAACCTATCTTTTGAAAATCATATTTCCAATGTTACAAAAACATAATTCTTCCATCTTAGAAACATTGCCAAGCTACGGAACATGTTAAGTGTTTCTGATGCAGAAAAGTTAGTTCATGCATTCATGACCTCTAGACTGGACTATTGTAATGCACTGCTAGGTGGTTGTCC
>JAPDDL010000112.1:0-49274 GCA_027422435.1 Schizopygopsis pylzovi | reverse complement strand
CTCTGCTTTGATGTTTCATGTTCCAAGTGACCATCTGAACACAGTATAAACTCGAGATCATATGCCTTGATTCCCTAATGAAGAACTTACTGCAAACACCAAAACAACCATTCTAATGCTGGAAAAGCTGAAGGAGGTACGTTTCCATACGAGTCGTTATGGAACAAGAAAAACAGAAAGACAGGAAAAAAGAATGAAATAATTGGTCAACCCAAACCCAGGAAAAGCTGATTAGATCTCCTGGTGGAAAACAGAATCCAGTCCGCTCAGGGAAGTTTCCATTTTAACAGCGCTCATGTAGTGCACTAAACCACACACTATACTGGTCAGAGTGTTAGCAGAGAACCAAATAAAGGGTCTTTACTTGCACTGATAGTTCATTGAAAAACCTTTAACATCCACGGAACCTTTCCATTCCACAAAAGATTCATTATAGTGAAAAAAATTATTTAGATTCTTAAAATTTTCTTCACACTATGGTTTTAAAAAATGCAGGTAGAAATAACTACCCTAGAGAGAGAAAAAAAGAAAGAAATCTAGGCCTCTATTCTAAAATGTATTCGAAATACATTTATTTTGTGCCTATATACTACAAATATATTTACATATTTATGTGCTTAATAAAAATACCCTGCAATTGTACTTTTAGTGTACTAAACTGGTAACAACTGAATCAGAACAACTAATTTTGTGCTAAATGCATTTGAATTGTGCAGTAGTAGTGCTGACGTCCAGCTAGAGATACAGTATACTGAACTTAGTATATTTGATTGTGCTAAAGTGGAAATATTGCAAGTATGCTTCATGTAGACTTTAAATATCTTGCTTTTGAAGACCGAAATTATTCAAAGGGCAAACAATTTTCATTAACAATTAAAGGAACTGTAACGTATATCGGCAGGAATTCAACTGTCTACACGTCAGCTAAAGAATCAGCGTCTCTCTAAAACCCCTCCCCCCTTTGCATCAGCGCAAAAGCGCGCGATTTCGTCCGGTCACAGAACAAAGAGAAATGGCCACTAGAAGATTTCCAAGAGACACATTCATTTCATGATAATAATTCATCTACACAAGGAACATGTGGATATTAATTGTGGTACTCTTTCTCTCATATGCTTGTGGAATATGAATTATTTGGGAAAACGTGGGCTGATTTCTAATCATACTTTAAGCTGGAATGTTTAGGTGGTGTTTAGACTTTTATGAATGGTTGCAAAATTATATGAATCAATAAGATAACGAATGTGATATTATAATGTGTAAACCTGACAAGAGTTTTTATACATGAGTAAAAGTTATTTCTCATCGCATGAAAAATGCCTTGCAAGAGCAGCCGTGCAGGCGGGGCTTCGCCCCGTACCGACGCTCTGATTGGACCAGCCACCTTTGGGGATGTCCAAAAAAACGGACTGTTTAAAACGACGCGCGAGCGACGCGCCCTCTCTCTTCTCTTCTTCTCTTGCAACTCTCTGGTGCTCCTGAACTCGTAACGGCGCGCTCCAACGCGCGCAAGGCTGACCTGGAAGCCGGCCCGCTGGACTCTCACAACGAAACCAACCAAAGAAGTCCAAGACCGTGCCAAAGCCGTAACACCACAGAATAACGAGCTCAACAACTTCAGAGGAGAGGGGAGCTTTCCCGGTGACGTCACGCGACAGCGAAGCAAGCCAGCAGAGTTTCCAGAGCAATGCGTGGAGCTGAACACGTGACACCCGAAACAAAGAACTCACGCGGGAAACGAAACCAGCATCGAGCCTGCTTTAAACCAATCCAAGCAAGTACAAACTGAATTCCTAATCCTGACTAAACCGTTAAAATTCGATCTGAATGCAGTAACAAAACAGAGATTTGTTCGTGATCATTTTCTGGTTAAGTTAAGCTATGAAGTAGAAAGAATGGTATTCTTTCACAGTATGCCTATGTGTGTATGTCTATGTCTTATCAGTTAATCCATTTATGTTAGAATAGCAATATCACGAATAAACCTTTTCCATTTTATAAACAAGTGTCTCTGAAATATGATTTTAAGTATTTTCATCCTTATTTTGCCCAACGATAACGCAACCTAGCTCAAACTCGAGTAATTATTAATCTCGTTTATTGTTACCGGGGGCCACGGAATGGAAGCGAGATTGTAATTGAGAGTAACAGAATGTACCTTTTAGTGATTGCTGGACAAGCACTTAATAAGGTGTAAACTGTAGGTTAAATATTAATATGACTTTAATCAAGCCATATTAAATATTTAATAACTAATTCCCGGAGCTGAAACAATAGCTCTATATTAAACTGTATTTTATTACAGAACACTTCACTTTTTTTTGGAAATAGGCTCATTTTACAACTTCCCTAGAGTTGTAACTCCCCTAGAAATATGGCAGTAGCACTTTTAGCTTGTAAAAGCTTAGCGTGTACTAAGACCGACGGAAATCGCAACTTTTCATTTTCCGTCGGTCTTAGTACACGATGTAACTACAGAAGAGTCAAGCTTTAAATAGGAATTTTTTTTGAGCGAGATGCTAATGGTCTAATCTGATTCAATTATCTATGCTAAGCTAAAAGTGCTACCGCCAGACCCAGAGATCGGCTGAATGGATTCAAAAATTTTAAAATTCAACTGTTTCACTCTAGGGGAGTGGTAAAATAAGCCAATTTCCTCCAAAAAAGTGGAGTATTCCTTTAAAACAATTGAAAACACATTTTAGGCTTTATTTTAAGAAATGTGCATTGTGCCCCCTCCTTGAACTGCCACCGTAACGTGGTGGAGGGGTTTGAGTACCCGAATGACCCTAGGAGCTATGTTGTCCGGGGCTATGTGCCCCTGGTAGGGTCTCCCAAGGCAAACAGGTCCTAGGCGACTGGTCAGATTAAGAGCGGTTCAAAAAACCCCTTATGATGGACACTAAACCAAGGACCGTGACGTCGCCCGGCATGGCACAGCCGGGGCCCCACCCTGGAGCCAGGCCCGGGGTTGGGGCTCATATGCGAGCGCCTGGTGGCCGGGCCTCTCGCCACGGGGTCCGGCCGGGCTCAGCCCGAAGGAGCGATGTGGGGCCGCCTTCCCGTGGGCTCACCAGCTGCAGGAGGGACCGTAAGGGGCCGGTGCTTAGAGGATTGGGCAGCAGTCGAAGGCGGGGGCCTAGACAACCCGATCCCTGGACACGGAAACTAGCTCTAGGGTTGGGAACGTCACATCGCTGGCGGCGAAGGAGCCAGAGATTGTGCGTGAGGTTGAGAGGTTCCGACTAGAGATAGTCGGGATCACCTCCACGCACGGCTAGGGTTCTGGAACCACACTCCTTGAGAGAGGATGGACTCTTCACCACTCTGGAGTTGCCCATGGTGAGAGGCGGCGGGCTGGTGTGGGTTTGCTTATAGCCCCCCAGCTCAGCCGCCATGTGTTGGAGTTTACCCCGGTGAACGAGAGGGTCGTTTCCCTGCGTCTACGGGTCGGGGATAGGTCTCTCACTGTTGTGTGTGCTTACGGCCCAAACGGCAGTGTCGAGTACCCGGCCTTCTGGGTGCTGGAAAGTGCACCAACTGGGGACTCCATCGTTCTACTGGGGGACTTCAACGCCCACGTGGACAGCGACAGTGACACCTGGAGGGGCGTGATTGGGAGGAACGGCCCCCCTGATCTGAACCTGAGCGGTGTTCAGTTATTGGACTGTTGTGCTAGTTACAGTTTGTCCATAACGAACACCATGTTTAAGCATAAGGGTGTCCACCAGTGCACGTGGCATCAGGACACCCTAGGCCGTGGGTCGATGATCGACTTTGTGGTCGTTTCATCTGACCATTGGCCGTATGTCTTGGACACTCGGGTGAAGAGAGGGGCGGAGCTGTCAACTGATCACCACCTGGGGATCCTCAACTGGGGATGTTGTCGGACGGTGGAAGGAATACTTCGAGGATCTCCTCAATCCCGCCGTCACGTCTTCCATTGAGGAAGCAGAGGCTGGGGGCTCGGAGGTGGCCTCGTCCATCACCCGGGCTAAAGTCACCGAGGTAGTCAAGAAACTCCTCGGTGGCAAGGCACCGGGAGTGGATGAGATCCGCCCTGAGTACCTCAAGTCTCTGGATGTTGTGGGGCTGTCTTGGCTGACACGTCTCTGCAACATCGCATGGCGGTCGGGGACAGTACCTCTGGGATGGCAGATCAGGGTGGTGGTCCCTCTCTTTAAGAAGGGGGACCGGAGGGTGTGTTCCAACTACAGGGGGATCACACTTCTCAGCCTCCCCGGGAAGGTCTATGCCAGAGTACTGGAAAGGAGAATACGGCCGATAGTAGAACCTCGGATTCAGGAGGAACAGTGTAGTTTTCGTCCCGGCCGTGGAACACTGGAGCAGCTCTATACCCTCTCTAGGGTGCTGGAGGGTTCATGGGAGTTTGCCCAACCAATCCACATGTGTTTTGTGGATTTGGAGAAGGCATTCGACTGTGTCCCTGGGGTCCGGGGTCCTTTGCTAAGGGCTGTCCGGTCCCTGTACGACAGGAGCAGAAGCTTGGTTTGCATTGCCAGCAGTAAGTCAGACTTGTTCCCGGTGCATGTGGGACTCCGGCAGGGCTGCCCTTTGTCGCCGGTTCTGTTCATAATTTTTATGGACAGAATTTCTAGGCGCAGCCAGGGGCCGGAGGGTGTTGGGTTTGGGGAACACGCGATTTCGTCTCTGCTCTTTGCGGATGATGTTGTCGTGTTGGCCACCTCAGACCAGGACCTTCAGCATGCACTGGGACGGTTTGCAGCCGAGTGTGAAGCGGTTGGGATGAGAATCAGCGCCTCAAAAATCTGAGGCCATGGTCCTCAGTCGGAAAAGGGTGGCTTGCCCACTACAGGTTGGTGGAGTGTTGCTACCTCAAGTGAAGGAGTTCAAGTATCTGGGGGTCTTGTTCACGAGTGAGGGATGGATGGAACGGGAGATTGACAGACGGATCGGTGCAGCTTCTGCAGTAATGCGGTCGATGTACCAGTCTGTCGTGGTGAAGAAAGAGCTGAGCCGCAAGGCGAAGCTCTCGATTTACCGGTCAATCTACATTCCTACTCTCACCGATGGTCATGAGCTTTGGGTCATGACCGAAAGGACAAGATCCCGGATACAGGCGGCCGAAATTATCTTTCTCCGTAGGGTGGCTGGGCGCTCCCTTAGAGATAGGGTGAGAAGCTCAGTCACTCGGGAGGAGCTCAGAGTAGAGCCGCTGCTCCTCCATATCGAGAGGGGTCAGCTGAGGTGGCTCGGGCATCTGTTCCAGATGCCTCCTGGACGCCTTCCTGGGAAGGAGAGACTATGTCTCCCGGCTGGCCTGGGAACACCTCGGTGTCCCCCCGGAAGAGCTGGAGGAAGTGTCTAGGGAGAGGGAAGTCTGGGCATCTCTGCTTAGACTGCTGCCCCCATGACCCGGCCCCGGATAAGCGGAAGAAGATGGATGGATGGATGGTTGCATTGTGCACAAGATGTATTCCAAATCAATTTTAATCAGAATTTTATTTCAGTAAGTCTTAAGTGATATGTCAATAAATATGTTAATAGATTTGAAGTATACCTAGCATTAAATAAATGTATTTTAAATAAATTATGGCATAGTTTTCTTTTTTTTACTAGGATAGAATAATAATCTATCATTTTCCAATTCTGTAAATTATCTGTGTGAATATATACAGTACCCTTGTTGTTATGACATACGCTATAATGCTTAAAGTATTGAGAGCATGTGGGAGGAAAGGGAGAGTGTTATATTGTCTGATGATCACGGGTGTGGCGCAACACACTCTCTCCACACACACACGCACGCAAATTAGATGCAATTTAGTACATCTAAAATATTTGTTGTATATATGTTAATATACATATGTCAATGTATATTAACTTTTAAATGTAATAACAAAATATACATGTAACAACAAATAACATACTAGTTAATGTTAGAAAATATGACAATATTATTAAAACATGATGATTTAAGACATATTTGAACACTTAAAATTTCACATTATTATAAAGTGCACTTTAGGTGCCAGTTTTAAAAACAGCTTGTGCCAGCGCAAACCGTCTTTTGGCGTTAAAATATTACTGTCAGATTTCACTAAAGACTTGTAGTGACGAATTAGTGCTGAAAAGGCATGAACAGTTGTTTTTCCGCCTGACTTTACTGAATATACATTTGTAGGAGTTTCCCTTTCAGTGTCAGGGATCTGGAGGGAGGACTCAAATGCAGAGTGAGTGTTAACAGATTTATTAGACAAATTTGCTGACAAGACGAGAGAAGGTGAGGAGGGGAGTGAGCACAGTCCAAACAATAGGCAGGGAAAGACTTGTAGACAGGCAGGCATGGCTGAATGGCCACAGAGTCCAGTCCAGACTCCGACACTGGAGCGGGCTCAGGGGCTGGAGCCGACACTGGGACTGCTCTCTCTGGAGCGGACTCGTAACTGTTCTCTCTGGAGTGGGCTTGGGAACTACGCTCTATGGAACGGACTAGGGAACTGCTCTCCCTGGAGCGGACACAGGGACTACTCTCTCTGGAGCGGGCTTGGAAACAACCTCCTTTATAGCGGACTCGGGAACTGCTCTCTCTGCAGCAAATTCTGAAACTACTCTCACTGGAGCGGGCTTAGGAACAACTTCCTCTATGGCAGGCTCTTGAACAGTTCTCTCTGCAACGGGCTCGGGAACCACTCTATTTGGAGCGTATTTAGACGCAACCTCCTCCCTAACGGACTCTGGGGGCTCTCATACCTGCTGGCCAGAGTAAGGGTGGCAACAATCTCCCTTGGGGACATGATTAGGCTGGCAAGAGATTCAGAAAAGGCCTCAGCGGCCATGACAACGGGCTGCTTGGGAACGAACTCCTTGGCTGTGACTGAGCAAGCGGGGTGCGCGGAGATTGCCTCCTTGGCCATAACGGGCTGAGTGAGAGCCTCTGAAATGGTCTCTATAGCCAAAATGCTGAGAGCCAACTTAATTGACTGAGTGATGACTGTGGTTGACAACTTGCTCCTGGATAAAGGTAGAGAAGGTGACTGATTCGGGGATAACAGAAGTTGACTCTGGCTTATAATTGACTAGAACTGACTGGATAGCTGCCAGCTTGGCCATCTTGTAAATGACTGGAGCAGGGTTGACTGGCTCTGGAGTGACTGGAGCAGGCTTAACTGGGTCAAGAAGGACTGGATCATGCTTGCATGGATCTGGAGTGACTGGAACGGGCTTGACTGACTCAGGAGTGACTGGAACGGCTCTGACTGAAATAGAAAGGTCAGCAGTACTCTTGACTATCTCTGGGAGAGCTGAGGTTGATTCAACAGACTCGGAAATAGCTGGTACTGACTTGGATGTCTGGGAGATGACATCAGTTGGCTTGACTGGCTCAGGGGAAACACGAGTGATCTCAGTAGACTCAGGGGTGACTGGGAAGGTTTCGGAGTCATAATGGATGCAGCAGACTGGAGAACCCTCTTCCTTCTTGTCCTTCGCTTCTGAGTAGGAGTCAGAAGAGTGTCTAGGTCTTGACTTGACAAGGGAAGTGGGGCGGAGTGGTTGCTGCATGCTGGTTTAGGAGGTGGAAGAGGCATTCCCCACTGGATGTGATGACCAAGATACCTGGAGAAATCCCAGAAATCTAAAATCTTGAGGTTATCCATCTCCCACTTAGGCAGGGGATCATCCAAGCAGCCATTAAAAATTCCCTTGAGGGTAGCATCATCATAATCAATCCCCCTGGACATAGTCCAGAAAAACTGGGTAAAGGCACCTATACCCCAGCCCTGTTGGCGAAGGTTAACAAGACCTCGATGGAGAGCCAGTCTATCCTAAGCATTAGCAGGATCCTGATACTTATTCTGCCGAGTCCAGTGTTAGTCAGTTCATTCTGTCAGGGATCTGGAGGGAGGACTCAAATGCAGAGTCAGTGTTAACAGATTTATTAGATAAACTTGCTGACAAGATGAGAAAAGGTGAGGAGGGGAGTGAGCACAGTCCAAACAATAGGCAGGGAAAGACTTGTAGACAGGCAGGTATGATTGAACGGCCACAGAGTACAGTCCAGGATGGCAGACCACCAGAGAGCCATGAAGGGAGCGAAGCTGGAGGCCGGCGGTTGGTAGCGGTGGCCTGACACTCCACACCACTCCACACTCGTGATGTCACATGCACAGCTCAGGCCTAGCAGCGTGGCAGACTCAGGGAGAAGACCAGCAGCTCAGCCTGCAGGACAGGAACAGAACAGGACGAGACTAGGGACTGACAAGAAACTTACTACACTAACAACTTGGCAGGGAATAATCTGTAGCACAAAGAATGGGGAGACGAGCTAGCAAAGGCTGATATATGTACAACGGGTTAGAATAATGAACTGACAAAACAAGAGGGAAATTTATGCCATTATTTAACGCCCCTATTTAGCACCCCAAAGAAGCATGTCTTAAACTATTTTGCTCTTGAAATGGCTGCAATTTTTTGCTAGGAGGCACCGCAGAGAACAGGGAGCTCGTGGTAGAACAAAGGGATATGACTGTTTGCACAAGTAATACATTTGGAATGCAAGAAGAACACAAAAATATATTTTGCCAAGCCATGTTATTTTTAATTTGCTTCAGGAAATAAAATATGACTTGGAACCCTCAACTAGGAGTCACACTATACCAGGTCTATTAAAACTTTTTGAAACTTCTAGCATTTTTTTGACCTCCGGTCCACTATGGCTTCTTTACCTATTTCTTTATTCTTTATTTACGACTGCTCTAATTTGTGCTGCCCTTGGTATATTGCGTTAGTCCATATGTAAATGAGATCTTGTGTCTGTGTTTTTTTATTTGCGTGTTGTTAGTAAATCACCTGCAGAAATTTCCACGCCCATTGGCGCTCTCTTGGAATTGCGCTACCGCGCTAATTTACCCTGTTTAGAAAACTGGCCCTAATTGTTAAAATTGTTAAGAAAGTGTTTATATTATAATTTTTTTAAATACAATATTTTTCTAGCTTAATATTGAAAATCTGGGCCAAAAAACAAACAAATTATAAAGGCCATTTCAAAACCAGCAAAAAAAAAAAAAAAAAAAAACACATAATCAAGGGATGGTAAAAAGTTACCAAGACAGTTGTAATGTCTTGTTAAAAAAAATGATAATCTAGTACATCAAGTGCCTGCACTTGACGAAACACTCATCTGCACACAAAACACCCATTACGGCAACACACGCACACACACAGGAAGTCATTCAAACGCCTAATGGTGTTTACCACAAAGCCACTCCTGTCCTGTTAGCATCAATTACAGGAGCATTATCATAACTCATGCGCCTCTTTCTCTGCTAATGCGCCACTCTTCCTTGGATCAAGTCTGTATGTCAATAGACTAGATGGGAATTAAGATATACTGTATAAACCACACCTGAGTCCAGTCAGGTTTCATTTATAAAGCACATTTACTAACGCTGCAAAAGTGGCCCATAGTGCTGTACAACTGTAGCAACACTTGTCATTTTTTTAATGTTAAAATACTTTTTTTCCACCCAACTTTGATAAACAGTGTGTTAGGGCTGTGCGATATTAGGGGTGTAACGATTCATCGATATGGATCGATACATCGATACAATGTATGACGATACGATGCATCGATGCCACACGTAAAATATCGATATCTGTAGTATAAAAACACACCTTTATTTTGACACTGTCCACATTTTCATATAATGTCCGTCTATGCATTACCACCAACGCGTACATTCTTGTTCAATCTCACGTACCAGGACTCGATATAAAGACTGCCTGAAGTCACAAGGTAAGCATATAAAACGCTCAGGATTGTTGGATTAACAGTCGCGCATTGTGTGAGAAGATTCCCGTGCAGGCGCATACACATATATGAAGAGCGCGCACACAGACAGCCGCGTCAACTCTGTGTGAATACTGAGCTCTCCTCCGCTTTTTTTTGTGCATGGATGAATAAATATAGACAAAACTACATAAAAATGCATGTTTTGGCAAATATCCTTGTAAACAGTCGGTTAAGTTAAGTCTTAATGTAAACAGGGGAGAAAGAAAAGGCATGTGTATCAGTATATTAAATCTGTGCTTTCGTTCTTAAAGTGAAAGAAAACTAATAATAAATATACTGCTGTCAAAGAAAAATACAAGTGCTCACTGCTCCTGATTAAATAAACTTTGTAACATCAAAAACGATTAATTTATAGGCTATTTAATTTATGCAGTGAAGACTATGCAGTTATTTTACATTTGATTATTACATTTCTTTAGCATACCTGAAAATGTATTTTAGACTGAGCTGAAAAACCTGAAAAGCACTGTTTATTGAACTTGTGTTTTTGTTCCTTTGTATTTATTTTCTGCTATTGCTTGCAATTTGGTTATCTGTAGAAAATATTTTTAGCACTGAGCCCATAGTAGCATTTTTAGATTTATGTTTATGTTATATATTTTTGGTTGCATTTTTGAGTTAATAAAAATGTAGATGGTTGTTTAAAATGGGTTTATAATATCATAATATCGATATATCGATCGATATACTCCTGTATCGAATCGAATCGTATAATTTTTTTATGAATCGGCAAATATCAAATCGCTGGGTATGAGAATCGATATCGAATCGAATCGTGACGAACCATCCGATTTACACCCCTATGTGATATGATGATATATATATATCGGATAGACAAAATAAAAAGTCTATCGTTTTATATTATGTTCTATCTTTTATTTCGTGGTGTCACAAAATACATTGTTTACGGTAATACCTTTTCATCATTTGAGTGACTGCGATCTTTATACGCCGCCCACCACGGGGCATGAAGGAGAGACAGAAGCAGGTGGAGATCGTCCAGCCAGGACAAAACCAGGAGCTCGTTCCTAAACGAGGGACTATATCTGTAGCATGGTCACGCGTTTTTAAGCACTGCAGTTTTAAAACAACCAATTTTAAGCTGTTGAAACTCAAACAACAGACCTATATGCATGCGTCGTCTCTTTCTGTGTGAGAGGAGCGCACTTTTTCTTTTTCGCCGACTTTAAACAATTACATAAACACACTTATATGTGTCAGAATCCTCGTCTTTGCAAGTATCCTCATAAACACATCGATTTAGGTCTTAAGAGAGAGTAAACGGCAGAAAGAGAAAACGCATATGTAACAGTAACTTGGCTATATTGGATCCGGACTTCGGTCTTAAAGGGGAAGCGTTCCAATATTCATTCATGTTAATCATAGCACACTGCTAGAACATCTCTCACTGCTCGACTAAATCACTTTTGTAACTTTAATGAGAATAAATAAAAAATAACAATAATAATGATATATTTATCATATGTATAGAATATATACATAATACACGTTAATTATATATATCATAGATAGATAGATATAATTAACACAGTGAAGTCTAATTAATTTACAAAATGTATGTAGCGTTTCTTATTTATTGTAGTTTTTTTGTCCTGTTGCTTGCAGTTAGTTTCTTATCCTTATTTCATCACGGACTGTTTATTTATCTTCAGTGAGGTTGAGTTTTTTTTTTTTCTCTCTCTTTAGGCTTGTATTAGTTTGATGTTGACATTGGTGAAAATGATTATGAAAATTATATGGTATCAAATATTTTAATATAATAAAAACCTTTTTAAAAGTGAAAAAAAAAAAATCACTATATCTTGATATATATTGTTATCGTGATATAAAATGGGTCATATCGAAGATTTTAGTCATATCGCCCACCCCTACAGTGTGTGTTTAGTTCCAGTAAAAAAAGTGGGTTTGTTTAAATATCGAGACACACCAATTCTGGCAGCATTTTAAAATTATTTTTATGATTAATTGTGACCCTCTCTGTGAAATCCAGGCTAAAGTCTCAATCTAATTATGAGATAACAAGCATCACATTTTTATTTCTACCATTCATTTCACTATAATTTCAAATCTTTGACATGATCTTACTCAGTCAATATTAAAGATATAAACAGGTACAGGTCTCAAAAAAGTTGGCACGGGGGCAACAAAGGGCTGACAAAGTAAAAAAAATTGAAAATATTCAGCTGGGAGGACATCTAGCAACTAATTAAGTTAACTGACATCAGGTCTGTAACTTCATTAGCTAAAAAAGAGATGTCTTAGAGAGGCAGAGTCTCTCAGAAATAAAGATAGGCTACATTTTGAGGAGAAGCAGAGATTGTTAATCCAAAATTAATAATCAAAGATCTTCTTTAAACAAAATTTAACGTTTTTACGTGTGTATACTGCTTACTGATTTTATGTGAAAAGTATACAGTATGCATTGTGCACTATTAATGCATGCTTATATGCTGCATGATTAGTAAGTGAGTGAATGCAATTTTTGTCTAAATGTCTTAATTTTTCGGAAGACAAAACTTTTTTCCAAAAAGATTTTGGCGAATGTCTATTCTAATGTCTAATCTATGCATTAAAGTATATATTTTGACATACATTTGTATAGATCCTCATTTGGACAGCGAAGCATACATGTGTGTGACAAACTAAATATCAAGCTAAAGGAAAATGGCACTTGTTTGGAACTTTGGCAAATCCAGATGCTAAAATTACTGAAACTCTAGTGGAAAAAAAGGCATGGTAATGTAATATAAAATACTAATAAATCTTTACGAGAGTTTTGTTATTGTGGAAACAGAAATTTTTTCCTAAAGAACAGACTTATTTAATAGGAATTTAGGCGTTTCTGTGCAATGCTTAAATGCAGAAACCACATTCACATTAATTACTGTTAAGAGCTCCAAAATATTACTCTGAACTTAATGACAAGTCTGATGATACAACCAAAGACAGACATCTCAAAACCTTTTTGACCAATTCATTTCCATGACTTTGCTGGTTGTTTGTGATTACTGGATACGGTTTTATATGTGTTATCATTTATTTACATGTTTAATAAAAGGCTGAGTTTATTCAAATTTATGGTTATAATATAAATACTCTGGTGACTTTTTAAGATTTGATTATTTTCAAATAATTTTTCCTGCATGGAAATGACCATTTTAAAGTTCCTTGGTATGTCCAGGTCCAGGTTTATGACTGCAGGAACCACAGTAAGAAAGGCTCGAAGAAAAATACCACCAAAAAATGAAAATGCTCCCATAACTGATTACTCTTTTTTATGAGCACACTTTTATTTCTAATATTTTATTTTATGAGTGACTATTACAATCACTCAGATTAAGAATTTATTTTAATGCATGATTCAATTCAGAAGTTAACTCATTCTAGAAATCTCCAAGGACAGTTTGACTATGAACTGCGATGTTCCTCTGAGAAAGATTATGATAGATTGCTTGCTGTTCTATGAGTTTATGGTAAATCAGATAAAAGTGTCAGCTTAATTAAAACTAGCCAGACCTTTATTATATTGTGGTTCCTGCACCAGTTAGTGGCCATATAAGGAGATTCATTCATGAATGAATCCGTGTTTTAACAAATCTTTTAATGAACAAATCATTCTTATGAATTTGCCCAGTTCACTAAAGTCTCTCCTGGTTCTCCCTGTCCTGACTGTCTGTTTTCACAAAATATAATTTCAAGTTAAATCTATAAAGGAGAATTTTATTGGTTGTTCTTAATGAACGAATCCACCATTTACTGAACAGGTCAGTTCATCTAAGCTAGATATTTGATTTGCAAACGAAATGAGAATATTGAATTTGTCAATTAACTTTTGAAAGTAAATGGCATGCATAATTCATTAATCACATATGAACTGAATGAATCAGGCATACAAATGGACAATAAGAATCGTTTCGACCAATGAGTGAATCATTCAATGCTTCATTTACAAAGCACACAGCTCCACCTACTGGAGTAACGACATAACCTGCAGACAGGCTTACTGAACTAATAAATGAACGAATTTGAACAAAACTTCTCAGCGAACGGATTGAAAAGAAACACACAGTGCAAACACACGCTGAAGGAAAAGGGGGCGGGTTTCCCCCAGTGGAAAATCTGATTTGAGTCGTACTGCAGTGAGATCTCAGCCTGCCTCCAAGCTTTAAATTCCTGCATAGAGTGCGTAAACACAACAACACACACAAGCGGAAAATGCACGCATAACTGACTCCACATAGCACAATACACTAAAATACCACACACGATATAGCATGCAAATACAACACTAATGTATTACTTACCCAGAATATAAAGTTGAACACGAAGAGGATAAATTTCACACATTTCATCCCGCCTTCAACTTTCCCCATGGCGAAAGTATAATTTGACGGGCTTTTCTTTCAAAACCAGTCCGATTTATTGGGAGAAAGGCAGAGATGCTGTTGCACTGCACGAGCTCTGTCAACATGTGCAGATTCCGCACTAGTAGCAGCAGCAGCGGCTGATCGCTTCTCAATCCCGCCCCACTGAATAATGTGTGAGGGGTAACTCGAGGGGGGTTCGAGATGGGCAACGGCCCATCCGCGCTCCGCACAGTGGCTTATTTCATGTTCATATTTCATCCGCGGGATCCCAGCCAAAACAGAGAAAACTTTTAAATGCTCTTTTTTGTTTAATGGAGCACAAGCAAATAAACATTTAGATTAATTTCTCAATAAACATTTTCTCTTTTATAAAAGTTTCTAAATTAAAATAAATATGAAAAAAACATATCATGAAAAATTGTATTCTTCTTCAAAAATATTTATTTGTCATATGATTACTTTGTAATTATATATATATATATATATATTTTTTTTTTTTAAGTAAAAAAATATAAAATTTCAAAACGGGCTACATGATGCTACAGTGCCAAATTAGACAGCTCTAGCTGTGTAATTTAATATTAATTTCTCACAATTTTCTAAAGCTTTAAAAGTGTAATAATTTGTACGGCTGGTTTTAAATTGATATTCCTACATATTCTACGTTTGTTCACATGTTTATTTTCTTTCTGCTGATATTCTGCTTTATTAATAAGGTGTGTGCAGAATGTGGTCTTTTAATATCACTGTCCCAGTGCAGTGTGTAAATAAATGCGCTGTGTTCACATTTTGCGCTTATGTGTGTATTTGCATGCAGTATATGCTTCACAATTTTTGTATTTATCACTGTCTTGATGCATTAATGCACATGAAGTGTTATGTTAAGTGTTTTAATGTCCCTGTTCAAGTTCTGCTAACATTAATTCACAAGCTGAGTTAGAGTCATACTCGTGAAGGTGATTGTTACGGTCTGCGTGTGTTATGTGTATATTGTTTTGTTTCTCGCTCTCCTGTCTTTCGGTGTTCCTTTTTGCTCCACTTCTAGGTCGGTGTTTATTGGCTGACTCGACTGCCAATCATCATTCTGACGTCATGAGGTCTGCCAATCTGCTGGCGTGCCAGCTGTATTTGAGGACGCAAGTTGATTGTGTGTGTGTGCGCCTTGCCAGCGTACCCTGTGCGCCATCGCGGTCAGCAGTTTGTGTTCGACACCAATAGTCTACCGATGCTTAATGTATCTTGTCTTATGAGTCATGCTTTGTATTGTGCGATGTGATCTATTTATAGATCTGTTCCTTGGCTATTGACTTGTATCGAATTCTTTGTTGAAGATAACGCTGATGCCCGTATTGGAGTTTCAGTCTTACTATGTCAAGTTCAAAGTTAAGAATGCATGTTGGTGCATCGGGTTAGTTTATACTTTGTTAGATTAAGTTTGAGTGTGACGCCGCCCTTGTACTTTTGTTTGTTTATTATATGAGTTTAGTTAGGCGTCGCATACGCCGAAGATTTCGGTTCTATTTTCATATTTCTTTTTGTTAGTCAGTTTAGAGGTTAGTATAAGGATTGTTTTGTTTTGTTCATTTCTTTAATTTGGGTGTCACTCCTGTTTCTTTTGTCGTGCTGAATTCTATATTTTCTCATTTTTGTAACTATTTGTATTTTTCCTCAACGCGACCAGTAAAGACTTTTATGAATGAAAATATCACTTTTCGGTATCTTCTTTGATCGGCACCACACCCAGTAACAGTTGTCTCACATAAATGTTACGGTATCATCCCTTTTTAACATCAGGCACGTAACATTTATTGGTGGCAGCAGTGGGATTTCACAATCAGTCCTTTGTTGGGATGATATGTGAGACATTGTTGCTGGTGTGATGACGGATCAACCCTGAACAGAGTATTGTTTGAATGGTAAGTTGGAGGCTGTTTAGTAAATGTGTCGAACGTAATCGTTATGGCTGATCTTAATTTTGAAAGTTTTGTTAGTGCACCAACTGTCGAACAATTAGATGCGTGCAGAAAGGATGATTTGTTGAGAGTTGCTGAGTATTTCCAAATTTCAGTCTCTAGACAGCAGTTAAAACGAGATATTAAGAGAGTCGTTGTGCAGCATTTAGGGGAATGAGGGGTGCTGGTTGTGGCTGATAGTTCACCTGGCGTTGACACTCCCTCTTCTGGGTTAGGTAAGGCGGAGGGTTCCGAAGCCAAAGCTGCTCTGCCGCCCTTCGAACCTTTTTCTCTGGCTGAGTCTGGAGGTGAGGTTCGCCTCAAACTGCGTCTTGCAAGACTTCAGAGTGAAGAACGCGAGAGATTAGCGGAGAGTCACGCCGAAAGGGAACTGCGACTTGAAATCCGCCAGCTGGAAATCGAGGCGGATACGCAAATCAAGTTGCGAGAGCTGGAACTGAATGCAGCCAGAAACGCACCGGTTCCACCCGTGCAACCTGCACAGAATGCTGCACCTCCGACTGACTCTGGATCATCCGGGCGTACGTTTGATGTGAGTAAACACATATCTCTTGTACCTCAGTTTAGAGAAGCCGAGGTTAAATCTTATTTTAATGCATTCGAACGGATTGCCTGTGCTCTACAATGGTCTAGATATGTTTGGTCCCTGCTTTTGCAATGTAGGTTAACTGGAAAGGCTCAAGAAGTATGTGCTGCTCTGTCTTTGGAAGACAGTTTGGATTATGATGTTGTTAAAGCGGCAATTTTGCGAGCATATGAACTCGTACCTGAAGCGTATTGGCAACGTTTCAGGAACCATAGGAAAAATCCAGGCCAGACTTTCGTAGAATTCGCTAGAGAAAAATGTGTATTGTTCGACAAGTGGTGCACATCGAATAAGGTGTCAGATTTTCAGGCATTGCGTGAAGTAATCCTCTTGGAGGAATTTAAGAGTTGTATCCCTGATCGCATTGTGGTTTACCTCAATGAGCAAAAGGTAACTTCTTTGTCTCAGGCTTCGGTTTGTGCTGACGAGTTTACGTTGACTCATAAAAACGTTTTTACTCCGGCTCGTACTGAGAGAGTTTTGCCTGTTTCGTCTACTTCGAAAGATCAGTCCCGCTTGAAAAGTAACGCTACAAAAATTAGAGAGGATAGGGCATGTTTATATTGTCGTAAATCTGGACATGTTATTGCTGATTGTCTTGCCTTAAAACGGAAGCAACAAGGCACCGGTACTAAGAATGTTGCCTTTGTGAAAACTGTTGATATCATTGATGCTGAGAGCTGTGAAAAACTTGACGCCAGTTATCAACCTTTTCTGACAGAAGGGTTGGTATCTGTTGATGATAAGCTTACAAATCAGGTTAAAGTGACCATGCTTCGTGACACTGGCGCCCAGCAGTCCTTCATAATGACTGATGCGTTGCCTGGACCTGAGAAAACCTTCTGTGGTAGTCATGTGTTGGTCCGAGGTAATCAGTATGTTCAAGCTTCATGAATAGAGTTATTGTAGAAGTAATACATTCCAATATTTATATATGTATAAATCTTAAATTACATGATAGTGAACATGTCTGTTCAGAAGAAAATATTGGTCTTCCAGACTTGCCATGGAGGACAGAAATTAAGAGAATATTAAATATTTATTTTTGTTCCAAAAATGATCAGAGTTTGTCTGGGTCTGGAACAACATGGGGAGTAAATTATGACCATTTAAATTTTTTGGTGAACTAACCAATTAAAGAGCAGCCCTCCACGTACATGGACATTTGTGAGTTATGTGAATGTCATGTCTGTTTTAATGTTTCAGTAAAGAAGAAACTTTCTGAAAGCAATACATTTAAACAATAATACATGCCCTCACACTAATGCTGCCATTATAGCATTCTAGAGCGTTGTGGTAGACAGACATTAAACAAACAGACTATTTACTTGTCCTTACTGATGTGGATGCACCTCTATCTGAAAATGGATAGTTTCATTAAATGTTTTTCCCTTTTAGGCCACTGATGAAGAACAGGCGGTGACTGGGATGAATGCTGGTCAAAGAGGAGAATTTCCCTCAAACTGATGCAACAGTGGTTTTAAAGGAGGACGCTGCCCTGGATGCTGTAAAAGATGTCACATGATGTGCTGATGGGGCTTCTTCGTGACTACATTAATTATGATAAAGAGATCATGAAAATTGGCAGTGATGCATGATCTGTATTCATGGACATGAAACAAACTGTAAGTGTATAATTTGTAAAAAGCAAATGTTAAATGCTTGTTCTGTGTTTAGTAGAGATGGAGTTTACACTCAGTCATTCATACACATGCTCACATTCTTTCACACACATATGCTTCTTTTAAATGTTATAATATCAGTGTTAATGTTGTGGTTTATTTGTGTACTCTCATTCCAGAATAGTTTGTAATGAACTTCACTATTAACTAACTGTACAATTATTGTATAATAGTGTTTTTGTATATTTTTATACAATATATAAAATTTACCACAAGTCGATTTTGATCTTAAAAGTTCTTCACCAAATGTTTAATGCTTAATTTATAATCTCTGTATAGCTGTTAATGCCATACTTGTCTGCATTTCTTCTTAACATGCATGTTATTTTTTGACTGTTTTGTCTTGTTTTTAATAAATATTTACCTTTTGATAGTCATTCTTTGTGTGTAAAAGTTATTTTAAAATGAACAAGATTTGTAGGTTTAATATCTAGCTCGATTTGGGTTCATTTTAGCCTAGCAATGTAGTAATTTTAAACCATAAAAAAGCAACCCAGCCTGCTGGGTTAAACATAATAACCCAAATGGTTGGGTTAAAATAACCCAGCGCTGGGTTCGTCCCTTTTTGACCCAGCAGTTTTTAGAGTGTGTTATGGTATCATCCCTTTTTAACATCAGGCACGTAACATTTATTGGTGGCAGCAGTGGGATTTCATGATCAGTCCTTTGTTGGGATGATATGTGAGACATTGTTGCTGGTGTGATGACGGATCAACCCTGAACAGAGTATTGTTTGAATGGTAAGTTGGAGGCTGTTTAGTAAATGTGTCGAATGTAATCGTTATGGCTGATCTTAATTTGGAAAGTTTTGTTAGCACCAACTGTCGAACAATTAGATGCGTGCAGAAAGGATGATTTGTTGAGAGTTGCTGAGTATTTCCACATTTCAGTCTCTAGACAGCAGTTAAAACGAGATATTAAGAGAGTCATTGTGTAGCATTTAGGGGAACGAGGGGTGCTGGTTGTGGCTGATAGTTCACCTGGCGTTGACACTCGCTCTTCTGGGTTAGGTAAGGGGGAAGCGAGTGGAGCTGCTGCGGCGGAGGGTTCCGAAGCCAAAGCTGCTCTGCCGCCCTTCGAACCTTTTTCTCCGGCTGAGTCTGGAGGTGAGGTTCGCCTCAAACTGCGTCTTGTGAGACTTCAGAGTGAAGAACGCGAGAGATTAGCGGAGAGTCACGCCGAAAGGGAACTGCGACTTGAAATCTGCCGGCTGGAAATTGAGGCGGATACGCAAATCAAGTTGCGAGAGCTGGAACTGAATGCAGCCAGAAACGCACCAGTTCCACCCGTGCAACCTGCACAGAATGCTGCACCTCCGACTGACTCTGGATCATCCGGGCGTACGTTTGATGTGAGTAAACACATATCTCTTGTACCTCAATTTAGAGAAGCAGAGGTTGATTCTTATTTTAATGCATTCGAACGGATTGCCTCTGCTCTACAATGGTCTAGAGATGTTTGGTCCCTGCTTTTGCAATGTAGGTTCACTGGAAAGGCTCAAGAAGTATGTGCTGCTCTGTCTTTGGAAGACAGTTTGGATTATGATGTTGTTAAAGCGGCAATTTTGCGAGCATATGAACTCATACCTGAAGCGTAAAGGCAACGTTTCAGGAACTGTAGGAAAAATCCAGGCCAGACTTTCGTAGAATTCGCTAGAGAAAAATGTGTATTGTTCGACAAGTGGTGCACATCGAATAAGGTGTCAGATTTTCAGGCATTGCGTGAAGTAATCCTCTTGGAGGAATTTAAGAGTTGTATCCCTGATCGCATTGTGGTTTACCTCAATGAGCAAAAGGTAACTTCTTTGTCTCAGGCTTCGGTTTGTGCTGACGAGTTTACGTTGACTCATAAAAACGTTTTTACTCCGGCTCGTACTGAGAGAGTTTTGCCTGTTTCGTCTACTTCGAAAGATCAGTCCCGCTGATAAGTAACGCTACAAAAATTTGAGAGGATAGGGAATGTTTTTATTGTCGTAATTCTGGACATGTTATTGCTGATTGTCTTGCCTTAAAACGCAAGCAACAAGGCACCGGTACTAAGAATGTTGCCTTTGTGAAAATTGTTGATATTATTGATGCTGAGAGCTGTGAAAAACTTGACGCCAGTTATCAACCTTTTCTGACAGAAGGGTTGGTATCTGTTGATGATAAGCTTACAAATCAGGTTAAAGTGACCATGATTCGTGACACTGGCGCCCAGCAGTCCTTCATAATGACTGATGCGTTGCCTGGACCTGAGAAAACCTTCTGTGGTAGTCATGTGTTGGTCCGAGGTATCGAAATGGGTACAGTAAAAGTTCCTCTGCATCAGTTTTATCTAAAATCAGACTTGTTTACTGGAGTTGTGAAGGTTGGAGTGCCTGATAAGTTACCTGTGCGAGGCGTGAACTTCTTTCTGGGTAATGACATAGCTGGTGGGAGGGTTATGCCTTTGTTAGAGGTTTGTGATAAACCTGATTTGTCGGCATCCGATGAACTGTCAGAAGAGTTCCCTGAAGTTTTCTCTGTCTGCGCTATCACACGCGTCCAAGCTCGCAAATTTGCTGTTGCAGTAGACTTACTTTCAACTTTCATGGCCCCTACGTTTGCGAATGATGTGTTGATGGTTGATGATCACCCTGAAGGAAAATCCGTTCTTTCAAGTTTAAACAACTTGAAATTGCATGTAACCCGTGAAAACCTTATCGCTGCTCAACAAGATGATTTCACTTTGCATAGATGTATTTCTTCTGTCGTTTCTACAGAGGTTGCACAGGGGCGAAAGACGGCTTTTTGCATGGAGGATGGAGTTTTAATGCGTAGATGGTGTCCTGACGATTGGAATGACGCCGATTGGAATGTGTTAAACCAGGAGTTCCTAACTGTAACGCTTTTTTAGATGACCTAGTAATTTATTCTACTGATTGGTCAGAACACGTTTCAACACTTCATGAAGTGTTTAAGCTCCTCGAGAATGCTTCTTTAACGTTAAATCTTGACAAATGTGACTTCGGCCAAGCCACAATCACGTATTTGGGCAGAGAAGTGGGTCAAGGGCAAGTGAGACATATAGAGGCTAAAGTAAGCGCTATTGCAGAGTTTCCGGTCCCTACTTCACGGAAAGAACTGCGCAGATTCTTAGGCATGGCTGGTTATTACCGGAATTTTTGTAAGAACTTCTCTACCGTTGTTAGTCCATTGACGTCACTCATCAGTCCTTTACATGCGTTTTTGTGGTCTGATGAATGTCAGAATGCTTTCGAGAATGTTAAGGCTTTATTATGTAGTGTTCCTGTTCTTGCCGCACCAGCATATGACAAAGCCTTCAAGTTGGAGATTGATGCAAGCTTTGTTGGCGCGGGCGCAGTGCTTATTCAAGAAGACATCTACGGGATTGATCATCCTGTATGTTACTTCTCACGTAAGTTCAACAAAAGTCAGTTGAATTACTCTACTATTGAGAAGGAAACTTTAGCCTTACTGTTGGCATTGCAGTATTTTGATGTATATTTGAGTTCAAGCAATTTTCCAATAATGGTATTTACTGATCTCAACCCTTTAGTATTCCTGTCTCGTATGTATAACCAGAATCAGCAGCTGATGCGCTGGTCTCTGGTTGTCCAAGGTTACCATCTGATGATCGAACACAAGAAAGGTTCAGAAAACGTAATGGCTGATGCTCTGTCAAGGGCTTAGAAAAAGAAGATTGGAGTAAGAATTGTTAAAACTATATGTTTCTTTGATCCATATAGTTTTGTCTTAAGGGGGGGAGTGTTACGTTCCACGTGTGTTATGTGTATATTGTTTTGTTTCTCGCTCTCCTGTCTTTCGGTGTTCCTTTTTGCTCCATTTCTAGGTCGGTGTTTATTGGCTGACTCGACTGCCAATCATCATTCTGACGTCATGAGGTCTGCCAATCTGCTGGCGTGCCAGCTGTATTTGAGGACGCAAGTTGATTGTGTGTGTGTGCGCCTTGCCAGCGTACCCTGTGCTCCAACGCGGTCAGCAGTTTGTGTTCGACACCAATAGTCTACCGATGCTTAATGTATCTTGTCTTATGAGTCATGCTTTGTGTTGTGCGATGTGATCTATTCATAGATCTGTTCCTTGGCTATTGACTTGTATCGAATTCTTTGTTGAAGATAACGCTGATGCCCGTATTGGAGTTTCAGTCTTACTATGTCAAGTTCAAAGTTAAGAATGCATGTTGGTGCATCGGGTTAGTTTATACTTTGTTAGATTAGGTTTGAGTGTGACGCCGCCCTTGTACTTTTGTTTGTTGATTATATGAGTTTAGTTAGGCGTCGTATACGCCGAAGATTTCGGTTCTATTTTCATATTTATTTTTGTTAGTCAGATTAGAGGTTAGTATAAGGATTGTTTTGTTTTGTTTATTTCTTTAATTTGGGTGACACTCCTGTTTCTTTTGTCGTGCTGAATTCTATATTTTCTCGTTTTTGTAACTATTTGTATTTTTCCTCAACGCGACCAGTAAAGACTTTTGTGAATGAAAATATCACTTTTCGGTATCTTCTTTGATCGGCACCACACCCAGTAACAGTTGTCTCACATAAATGTTACGGTATCATCCCTTTTTAACATCAGGCACGTAACAGGGATTTTAATTATTAAACCAAACAAAATCAAAACGTTCAAAACAGCAATATGATTATTTTATTGAGTGACAGGCAGACGGTTTAATCGGTGACATTATTAATAGATTTACTATCAAGCATCTTCTTGTCATCTCCGCGACCTGCTTCCCTTGGTTCTAAAAAAAAAAAACACTGAATTGTCCAGTTTTTTCTCAGAACGAAGATTATTTTTTTTGCAATTCTCGATGTAGAATGAATGACAAACAGTGGTGACATTTTCAATAATCACGACAGAAAATCAAAATACTGCCCTGAACTCAATAGCGGAACGCCAGCGCGATCCTCTCAAAATGGCAGGTAAACAAAGCAGTTTCCCAGAACTCTACATGGCGTGACGTCACCTTCACATTCGCTATATTAAAGTATGGTTCAGAAGGTTATTATACTAATCAGTTTAATATAAACGTGCAACTAGTTGACTAGAAAAATCTTTAGTCAGGGGTAGGCCTACTTGGCACAAGAAATCGATCAATTTTTTAAACAAAATGCTGACATTACATGCGACTGCAAATCACGTCACGTTGTATTGCATTGCTGTAGTTATGCATGTGTAATGACTCTAAAGTTTTTATTGTATTTCATTTTTTATGGGGGTGCTATGGGTGTGCTTTGCTTTTTCTTGGGGGTGCTGGAGCATCTGCTAACCCCTCCCTATAGCACCACCCATGTATAGGAAACAAAACAAGGTTCACAACCTGTCTAAACCAGGGACATGTAGAGAGTTCCTCAGGGGTAGGGGCTCAAATGTAATAAAGCAAAATGAGAAATAACAAATATAGGTCAAAAGATTGGATTATATTTTTTGCAAGAAGTCACTTATAGTCATCAAGCCTGCATTCATTTGATGAAATGTCTGCGCTTGCTTGGCCATTTGTTGTGATACACAGGAAAGTGTATTCAGCTGAATTCAAATAGTGATTTGTTAGACAGGTTTAAAAAGGTTAATATACCATGGCAGCTTTTGAGGCAGCCGTCGTGTGAAGACCGAAGAGTGTAAAGCACTCATGCAAGTCATGGCACTGGCACTCTCAGAGTGAGAGCGATAAGACCAAATGTAACTCACCTGCTCCCCATTGACACCTGAGACATTGTAAAACTAACGAGTCACATGACACCGGGGAGTGGGGAATTGGGCCTAATTTGGACATTTTCAATTAGGGGTGTACTCACTTTTGTGGACAGCGGTTTAGACATATGGGGCTGTGTGTTGAGTTATTTTGAGGGGACAGCTAATTTACACTGTTACACAAGCTGTACACTCACTACATTACATTGTAGCAAAGAGCCATTTATTCAGTGTTGTCACATGAAAATATATAATAAAATATAAAAAAAATGTGAGGGGTGTACTCGCTTCTGTGAGATACTTTATATAGTCTTGTCAGAATGTTTGCCTCAGATAGGGCTGGATAAAATGTGCTTAATTTGATTGTAAATCATTTGGTTCCTCACTATAACCTTGCCTTTTGCTATTTTAAATGAAAATAAAGGACAAATAAATCATATTTGGTCATTTTTGGTACTTAGAATTACAGTATACCACAAATGTTGTCAACTGAGCTTATAACTTATATTGAACACCCCATATTTCATTAATCAGCAGCATAAATATCACATTGCATAATTATACAGTATGCATATTCTACAATTCAGTTTTTTAATTCATTAACAGCCCTAGTAATCTGTAAAAAATAAAACAGCATTCACATCAGTTTTATTGTATAGATATTGTATATATGTTAAGAGGAGTTCAGAGATATTGTGCAAAGCATTTCTTAAATTCTAGGCATATCCTGTCAGCTTTTAGGACGTGTTGCATCTCAGTGTGTACACTTACAGTAATTAAGGCTGATGTCATAACCTGCTTTAAACCTGTATGGGAAAACAGCATAATATTATCTATCTGTCAAAAAATTTGATTAGATCATGATTTATCCAGCAGTTATTCTAGAAATCTGAACTCTTTGAGATTATCAATAGTTTAAACATTTATGTTTAAAATTACAACATGGGTAGCACTTTTTGTCAAGCAGAAGAAAAGCCTTTTAGGGAGCACAGTATTACCACTGTGCTACCACCATGACAAAACCTGTCATTGCACAAAACTGATCAGCATTGCTTTGGACTTTTGACTGCACAAAATTAAAATGATTTGAAATGGAAAATAAATGCACAAGCCTGTATTTACACACAAAAACCTTGAACTGGTAACTTATTAAACCTTGTGTGAATCTCACTGGTAAAGGCTGTCAGGAACAGGTTCAATTATTCATCATATAATCACATAGTACAGAATGAAATTTATATCTGGAAGTTTTTTTTTAATTAGCCATCTGGATTTTTCTGCCTTGACAGAGAAGGTGGGTGAAATTGTGTTTACTGTTTCCAGTTACAGATTAATGGAGGATCATTCAGAGTTCATTAGATTATATCTCTCATTAGATTACTGTGTGTATGAGACCCTTCCGAGACACATGTCCGTGCTATTTTTGATCAAAGCAGCCAGGGGCCTGCACAACGTTGTTGTTGGTTAATTTACAATGTTGGTCAATGTTGTTTGGTCAATGCAAAGCCAGGCAGTATCTAATCCAATCACAGAGCAACTGTAATTTGTCTTTCAAAGCTCATATGTCTCAGTTTAAAACATTTAAAACAGCATATATTTTTTTAATATAGACCTAGTCAGGTAGTCTGCATATTGAATTCTATGCAGACAAAAACAAGACTGTCAGGGACAGACTTACAGTCTATGCACCATATACAGTCGTGGTCAGAATTATTGGCACCCTTGGTAAATATGATCAAAGAAGGTTGTGAAAATTAATCTGCACTGTTTATCATTTTGATATTTTATTTAAATATTCACATAGAATAAGAGTAATAATACTTGGAGGGTAAGAATTTAAAATGGGGGGAAATATCATTATGTAATAAATGTTTCATGGCCCTGACAGAGATGTGGATCAAACCAGAGGACATTGCTACTCCTGCAGCACTCTCCAATAATTTAGCTTTATCCCACACTCGTCACACCCGTCTGACTGGAAGAGGTGGGGGTACTGGTCTGCTTATCTCTAATGATTGGAAATGTATTCATTTACCTTCTCTGGGTATTAACTGCTCCTTTGAGTCACATTCAGTCATTATTACTCTGTCAGTCCTCTGTCGTTTGTGTCAAGTGTTCGTTCCCTTCTCTTATTTGGTTTGTTTCCTGTCCTTGTTTAATGTGATTATTAGTTAAGTCTGTTCCAGCCGTGATTGTCTCATTAACCTGTGTATTTTAGTTCCTGCCCATTCAGTTTCGTGTTGTCTGGTCGACTCGTTACTCCACGGTGTTCCTGTCTGTGTCAGCCTTGCCTTGTCCTACCCAGCCTTGTTTGTCTACATTAAAGACTATTATTTGAGTTTACTCCTTGTCTGCGTGTTCCTGTATCCTCCTCGTGTGTGCACCGTGACATACCCACCCTTTTAAAATCCATTTTGTAGTTGTTTATTGACCCCCAGGACCACAAGGTAACTTCTTGGATTAATTAGATGTGCTGCTCTCATCCCTTCATGAGGATGGTACTCCCCTAGTTATGCTTGAAGACTTCAACATCCACCTAGATAAACCTCAAGCTTCAGACTTCCTCACTCTGCTTGCTTCTTTTGATCTCAAGAGAGCATAGACTGTAAAAAAAGATGGACGACGCATCTCTGCTTCCTTCCACTATAGGAAAGTGAAGCCGAAGCATCTCAGTATGGCCGTTGCCATCTTGAGAAAATTACATAATTTGGAGCCCGAGTCTGCTCAGTAGAGATTTATTTGGAGCCAGAGTCTGTGCAGTAGTGTCGTGAGGAGGAGCCGCAGAATCAAACTCCTGCCCAAACTCCCGCAGACCCAATCAACCAAAATGACACGCCCCGTTTTATAGCATCAAATTACTAGCTAAAATCCAAATTATCACAAAAACTAACAATTGAACATATTTCAGTGAGAGAACATTTTTTTAAATGAACAAAATTATTTTTCGGAAAATTGTGTTGGAAGTGTAATTTGTTTTGTAAAATTTTGAATCAAGTCCCATTCGTTTACTTGGAGAGGGCAGGGTTTATGACCTGTACCGCAGCCAGCCACCAGGGGGCAATCACAGAGCCCGCAGCTTAATTTTTCAAGATGTGTGAGGCACACCCGCAAGAGAGTGTTAACTATGGCTACTCACAAATCAGGTAACCAACTGGACCTTTTTTACACACGGCTCTGCTTCACTCCAGTGGTTACTCCACTGCACACCTCAGATTACTTCCTCCTCACTCTTAACCTCAACATGGTTCCTAACGCATTTCCCTTCACATGTCATCTTTCGATGTAACCTACGCTCACTCTCACCCTCCCTGCTATCTGCTATGGTTTCATCTTCGCTTCCTCCCCTGAACAATTGGAATCTCTTGATGCTAACAGTGCCACTGATACTTTCTGTTCCGATCTTACATCTTGTTTAGACACTGTCTGCCCCTGGTCTTCCAGGCAAGCCTGGACCCCCCCTTCTACCCCTTTTGTCTGATGTTCTCCGCAAATATCGTTTTAACTCAGGGCGGCTGAAAGGGTGTGGTGCAAATCAAAAAACCCTACTGACCTTAATGTGTATCAGTCACCCCTCTCTTCCTTCTCTGCTAATGTCTCCACTGCTAAAAGGACATACTATCTTAAAAAAAAAAAAAATTCATTTAAATCTCGCTATAAAACTATAAAAACTTTAAAACATTTTCTTCCCTCATTTGTCCACCTCCTCCCCCTCATTCATCTACTCTAACAGCTGATGACTTTGCCACGTTCTTCATTAATAAAATTAAAACCATCAGTGTACAATTTTCCACACCACAATCTATCAAGCACATCTTACCAGCAAACATACACTCGTTCACATCTTTCTCTTCACTCTCTGAGACAGAAGTCTCCAAATTCATCCTATCTAATATCCTACTAATTGTCCTCTTGATCCTATTCCATCTCATCTCCTTCAAGTAATTTCTCCTGCAGTTGTACCTGCACTCACTCACTCACTCACTCACTCACTCACTCACTCACTCACTCACTCACTCACTCACTCACTCACTCACTCACTCACTCACATCATTAGTATATCCCTTCAGATAGGTGTTTTTCCCTCAGCATTTAGACGGGCTCATATAACCCCACTACTTAGGAAACCCACCCTTGGCCCATCTCTTTCAGAGAACTACAAACCGGTTTCTCGTCTTCCTTTCATTGCAAAAACACTTGAACATGCTTGTGCAGCACTGATGCCGAGCCATTGGTTTGTTTTTACACTGCACGAACCAATGGTCGTTCAGTTACACTGAGTGATTGAAAAAGACTTCAGTCATCTGAGAAAAAGGAGTTTTCCCCATTAGGAGTTTTCCCATTAGGAGCTGTGTTCAATCAAGTATCTGCCTTTCTCACACAGAAAAACCTCCTCGACAGCAACCAGTTTGGTTTCAGAACTGGACATTCAACCAAGACTGCCTTGATCTCAGTTGTTGAAGCCCTAAGACTAGCAAGAGCGGATTCCAACTCTTCAATACTTATCTAGCTGGATCTGTCCGCTCCTTTTGACATGGTTAACCACCAGATCATCCTTTAAACCCTATTGGCAATGGGCATCTCAGGAATCGCACTCCAGTGGTTTGAGTCTTACTTATCAGATAGGTCCTTCAAGATAATTTAGAGAGGTGAGGTATCCAAGTCTCAACATCTAACTACTGGAGTGCCTCAGGGCTCAGTTCTCAGACAACTTCTCTTCTCTGTCTACATGGAATCACTAGGTTTTGTCATTCAGAAACATGGCTTTCAATTTCACTGCAATGCTGATGACACTCAACTCTAGCTGGATGAAGAACCATCACCTTCAACTCAACCTTGCCAATACTGAACTGCTTCTGGTTCCATCAAACCCATTGTTTCATCACAGTTTCACCATCCAGTTAGGCACATCAACCATAACGCCTTCAAAAACAGCCAAAAATCTCAGAGTTTTGATTGATTATCAGCTGACTTTCTCAGACCACGCTGCCAAGACTGCCCGGTCCTGCAGATTTGCATAATTTAACATCAAGAAGATCAGGCCCTTTCTTTCGTACTATGCTCTCTTGGCAGGTTTTGCAGGACTATGCAGCAGGGTTCCCTTTTGATACTTCACTCGTACTGCGTCGCTAGACGCTAATGGGGAAAACTCCTTTTTCTCAGATGACTGAAGACTTTTTCAATCACTCAGTGTAACTGAACGACCATTGGTTCGTGCAGTGTATTAAAAACAAACCAATGGCTCGGCATTAGTGCTGCACAAGCCTATTGCCTAGGGCGGGGCCATCTGGCTATATTAGCGGGCATTTTTCCATAGGATATCAGATCATTTCTCCTTCAGCGATGATGATCTCATGGCTGTGTCAAGAACTACGTGACCCTAGACCACAAAATAAGTCATAAGTAGCACAGGTATATTTGTAGCAATAGCCAAAAATACATTGTATGGGTCAAAATTATCGATTTTTCTTTTATGTCAAAAATCATTATATTAAGTAAAGATGTTCCATGAATATATTTTGTACATTTCCTTCCATAAATATATCAAAACTTAACTTTTGATTAGTAATAATTAATTTGGACAGCTTTAAAGGCGATTATTTTTTTGCACTCTCAGAATTTCAGAATCTCGGCCAAATATTGTCCTATCATAACAAACCATGCATCAATGGAGCTTATTTATTCAGTTTCAGATGATGTATACATTATTTAAAAATTGACCCTTATGACTGGTTTTGTGGCCAAGGGTCACACACATCATTCATTGTCACACACATCTCAGCCCCCATTCCAATAATCCAGATGTCAATGTGGCATCCGTCTGTCATCCTAAAGAATAAAAAA
Source organism: Schizopygopsis pylzovi (assembly GCA_027422435.1). Classification (NCBI taxonomy): domain Eukaryota; kingdom Metazoa; phylum Chordata; class Actinopteri; order Cypriniformes; family Cyprinidae; genus Schizopygopsis; species Schizopygopsis pylzovi. The sequence continues at coordinate 19,270 of JAPDDL010000112.1, read as the reverse complement.
CATTAAGTACATTTAAAAACACTAGATATCTCCTAAAAACACTGACCACTCAAGGTTGTTTTGTAGGTCCCACATGAATCTATTTCCTTCCTTTGAGAACACTCATCCGAGAGAATGATGGGGCCGTATCCTGGCAACAGAAATGCCATATCCTGGCAACCGCAGTGAGAGGGTGAGTGAAAGAGAGAGGGAAGACAGAGGGCAACGGTTGAGCTCGTCCTTTGAGATTCACAGAAGAACAGACAATTAGCCATTAAGAGCTCTGCTTTTATTTCTGTAACATAAGAGCCTAGAATACGTTACAATGAGTGTAAATGGGGGTCATGGGAAGAAATGGGAGTCTGTGAGGTGCTGTTGACCGCTTACATAATCTCTGTGCACTAATTTGTGAAGTGATTTTGAAGCCAGAATACTAATATATATTCTCAATATTGCCTCTCACTCTGAAGAAGAATGTTTGCATGCTTTTATAAGCAGGCTCTTGTCTCTTTCAGAACAACAGAACGATATGAGCAGATGTGCTGTTAACCCCTAGAGACGGGAAATAAGATAATCACATAATGATGCGCCGCCTTGTTTGTGTGTGTGTCTCTGTGTGTGTCTCTGTGTGTGTGTGTGTGTGTGTTATTTTGTACCATCCTTTTTGTAGAGGACATTTCTCATGGGTGGCACTCAGTGGTCCAATGACTGTCTGCTACTGCTCTCTTCAGCATTACTTTCAAACCAAATTTATCACAGTTTAATTCCTAACATTTTGGTAATGGAAGCTAAACTTAATTAAACATTTCAGTAACAAATCAGTAAAGTTATCTGTCTTGTATTACCAATAAACTCTCATTTGAAGGCTGCATCATGTTTTGCATCATGTTTTGGATTGTGTTGTCAGCTGGCATGACAGTTTTACATAGAGAGATTAATTGATTGTATCAGGGATATGTTGCTTTGCAAAACCAGCTAATATGATTTTCTGGTCTATTTTTAAGTGATATGCTGCCTGATTATACAATAATTAAATGTTTTATTTTATTTTATTGTTCATGGTTTTGCTGTACAGTTACTGGAATTGTGGGAAATGTTCTTAAATTTCATAAAAAGGATGAGCAAAGAAAAAAAAGGCTTCATTTTCTTTTTGTAAAATGTCAGTTTTCTTTTGAATTGTTGGGACACGTTGTGAGATTGATCTGTCGTTTGACATAAAGAATGCAGAGGTATGTTTGACCACTAGATGACACACTTACGCTTTTTACAGGAAAATCACAGACTTCAAACTGTTATCAATAACAGCAAACAGCAAAAACGCAGTTTGCTTTCCTTATGATAATATTACTTTTAAACATTTTAAATAAAAACACTTTCTTCTGACATTCTAGATAATGACAATTTAGCTTGATGAAATTTTAATGATAAATGAGTTATGAACTAAGCACAGTATGAAATAATACAAATGCTTTGGTTTGGTAGGCTATATATATATATATATATATACATATACTGTATACATGTATATATATATATATATACAAACCCATATTATTATGTAACCATTTGCTTACCCAAACCAGTGCACGAGTATTACAGACTTGTTAAAGTCACTCACACTTGAGGCATCTCGAGGAATGTCTGTCAGATAATTTTCTCATATCAAATACAAGTCTTGTCATGACATAATTCTAGTTTCAGAATATTCACAGGAAAGGAAAGTGAGAGTGGCACATGTGTTTTGGCAGTTTTTATGTTATCTAAGACCTGCTATACTGAAACTCTGACAGGGCCTGCAGATGCAACAGTTTTCCAGTTAACCACCCACTACGATCCTGCACCTTTCACTTTATACTGAGCTCGCACGACATCTTATCATTTACACATGAGGGGCACTTCAGTGTTTTGGCTTTTAATGGCTTTAATCCAGTTATAGTGATTTTACACTGTAATTACTATATAAGAAGCTGTTGAACGTGCTTTGTTTACACTTTTCGCAGCAGTTTAGTACTTGTGTGCCATAGTGCTAGTATGTCCTCGACTTCAGTAATTTTATATTACGCACGCTGTTATTAAATAATATACCTATTCTTATTCTTACTTATACTTATTCTGTACTCATTTTATAAATGTACATAACTCATCGGTACATTACAATAAGGTACTATTATATTATGTTATAACATTGGTGATTTCATTAAAGAGACAGTACACCCAAAAATTTACTTTTGTCATCATTTACTCACCCTCAAGTCGTTCCAAACCTGAATGAGTTTCTTTCTTTTGTTGAACAAAAAATGTACAGTAGCCATTGACTTCCATTGTGTTTTTTTTCTATACTATGGAAGTCATGTGCTACCTTCAACTATTTGGTTTGGTTTCCAACATTTTGTTTTTTTAACAAAAGAAAGAAACTCATATATAGCATAACAATAATAGCAAAAATACTGTTTTGAACAATGATTATGATATTGATTATATTATATTTTTTGAGCAGCAAATCAGCATATTAATATGATTTCTGAAGGATCATGTGACACTGAAGACTGGCAAAATTATGTTAAAAATTCATATTTTATCACAGAAATAACTTATAAAATATATTATATAGAATATATGTATAGAATAAACATTTAAAAATATATTTAAATTAAAAAGTTACTTTAAACTGTACAGTTTTACTGCATTTTGATCAAATAAATGCAGCCTTGATGATCAAATGAGACTTTCAAAAACAACAAAAAATCTAACCAACCCCAACATTTGGACTGTACATACAATTAAAACATCATCAGCTGATTAATGAACTAATAATGACGAATTTCACTGACAGTGTAAATAAAATATCACTATTGTTTCACTTAACATAACAGTTATATGTCAGTGAAATAAGAAAGCATGACAAAGTTATGGATTTTTTTGTCTGCCCCCTGAAAAAGAACCGCTGATTTATATAAACCTTTTGGCATTATTTTAATTTTAATTGAGACATGCAGTCAAGCTCACCACTGGACGGAACAACAATGTAGGTGATTTCATGTTTTCTAATCATTAAGGGGACAGTTGGTCCCCTCGTGCTCCCCACACACTCATTCTCTGTCTGAACTCTGTAACCAGAACACATAAACATCTTCTTGCACGGACAGAGGTTCAGTCAGAACCACCGCCAGGACCTTCATTAATTCACAACGCCTGTATGAGACTCCAGATGCTGTGCAGCGTGCTCCTCACCAGCTGCTTTGCGTTACACACCATCTCCTTCACGGCTGGAGTTGCACTTACTAATGCTGATTTGTCTTTCCCCTTGTATATCTTCTGGAGGTGACCCGGAGCAGGATTCTAGCTTGCGATCCAGGTCACCTTGCATGGCTGGTTGCACTATGAGTGCACGTTTTGTCTCATTTATCTGAGCTCTTTTTATGATCCAACATGGACTGGAGAGGAAAGAACATGAGGGATCCCAGCTAGTCCCTTAGTAGCCTGTTCCAGACAATATATTAATCACTAAGCGGGAAACAGACAGCGGGATGCTTTTTTTGAGTGCCAACTCAACGTCACTGGATGAACTTATGACACACGTTTGCGCATCTGTCAACACCGAACAAGAAAAAAGTTGTTGCTATGCATTATAAACAGCAAAACACTTTAATATTACATTGAATCAAGTGTGTTTGTCTTTAAAAAATAACATTTGCAAAAGCTGGTACTGTTATTTACATAGTTATTTACATATATATTAATAGTTTTCCAAATGTGAAATTATATTCCAGTACTACTCAAATGACCATGTTAACGTTTTAGCTAAGTGGTTTAAAGTTGACTGAGGTTTTAGGTTCTTGAAAGGCTAAGGCGATCTGCATTCTCATTTATCTCAATTATTTATTGGCTTACATAAACAGTTCTGGAAGTATGTGACCTGGATTCTGCTATCGGTGCAGTGTAACAGATTAGCTTTAGTAGGGGCTTTCTGATAGTGTTCCTGTAGCTCAAACGGTAGAGAATGCTGCTAGCAATGGATCTAATTTGCATTAAATAAAAGCATAGACACTTAGTTGTGAAACACTCCATCGGGGGTTATTTTCAAACTTTAATCTTAAAACAGGTATAAAGTTGATAACAACTGAAAATAAACAGCACACCTACTATAAGAATGAACACTCTCAGGAAAAAAGGTTAGGCCCACAACGGGAGCTCTTGTCTCTTAGCTCTTGTACCTTAAAGGTAGTTCACCCTTCTATCGATCTATCTATCTATCTATCTATCTATCTATCTATCTATCTATCTATCTATCTATCTATCTATCTATCTATCTATCTATCTATCTATCTATCTATCTATCTATCTATCTATCTATCTATCTATCTATCTATCTATCATTAAAATAGTGTCATTAAAATGCTGAATTGTGTTGGAAATATCCCCTACACAAGGGTGACATACGTGCCATTTTTCCCAGACGCGTCCTGGCCAGGATTTCTATATTGCCTAAAATATCTAGGTTTTGGCTTTGTTTGCGTGTGCAGACCGATCTGTATGACATGAAAGTACCATACAGATGGTTCCTTATGCTTTCAAAACGCTCTCGAGGTACTTTGACGTCAAACTCTGATCGGTCTGAGCTGTGCTGCTTTTTAAAGAGATAGTTCACCCCAAAATGAAAATTCTGTCATCATTTACTCACCCTCAAGTATTTCCAAACCTGTATGAATGTCTTTGTTCTGCTGAACACAAAGGAAGATATTCTGAAGAATGTGGGGAACAGAGCAGTTCTGGGGCACCATTGACTTCCATAGTATTTATTTTTCCCTACTATGGAAGTCAATGGTGCCCCAAAACAGCCTGGTTACAAACTTTCTTCAAAATATCTTAATTTGTGTTCAGCAGGACAAAGACATTCATACAGGTTTGAAACTACTTGAGGGTGAGTAAAGGATGACATAAATTCCATTTTTGGGTGAACTATCCCTTTAAGTCGAACTCTTTGACCGTAGATCACACCTTCTCACACACACCATGATTGGTCCATTATGTACAATGCCTGCATATTATTGGTCAAACTACTTTTCCATCATTACCTTCAGCAAGTATGAAAACAGGAAAACAAAGCCAAAACAAATCCTGGCAAGGACGTGTCAGGGGAAAATGCCACGTATGGTCACCCTACCCTACCCTACACCAAACCCAAGCATAAACTTCCCCAGAGTGTTAAAGGAACACTCCACTTTTTTTGGAAATATGCTAATTTTACAACTCCCCAAAAGTTAAACAGTTGAGTTTTACCGTTTTTGAATCCTTTCAGCCGATCACCGGGTCTGACGGGAGCACTTTTAGCTTAGTTTAGCATAGATCATTGAATCTGATTAAACCATGAGCATCTCGCTCAATAACCAAAGAGTTTCGATATTTTTCCTATTTAAAGCTCGACTCTTCTGTAGTTACACTGTGTACTAAAACCGACGGAAAATGAAGTGTTGCGATTTTCTAGGCCGATTTGCCCAGGAACTATATTCTCATTCCGGCATAAAAATCAAGGAATTTTGCTTCCGTTCCATGGGTACAGCAGGCGCAATGATATTACGCATTATTAAAATGAGCCTATTTCCAAAAAAGTTGGATGTTCCTTTTAACAAATGCAGTGATATAAAAATGCATTTGTTGATGCAGCCGTGCTATTTTAAACAAATGTGGCTCTTCCTTATGCAGATATGTACGGTGACTGAGAGAGCTCAACACGCTGCAACTACAGGAAACATATGCAAATAAAAAAAGCACCAGCAAATTAAGAAAACATCTTCATCGGTTTGACAGCACACACGCTGCAAATCCTCACAACACATGCAAATTAAGAAACGTGCTGCAAATCCTCACAACACATGCAAGTTAAGAAACGCGCTGCAAATCGTCACAACACATGCAAGTTAAGAAACGCGCTGCAAATCGTCACAACACATGCAAGTTAAGAAACGCGCTGCAAATCCTCACAACACATGCAAATCAAGAAACGTGCTGCAAATCCTCACAACACAAATGTTTTCACATTCGTTTTTTCTTTTTTTTTCTCACAAAAAATATTTTCATAGTGACATAACATTAAGGCTGAACCACTGAAGTCATATTTTAAATTATGTTCTTACTACCTTTCTGGGCCTTGTGTCAGTTGCATTGCTGTCTATGGGAGGGTCGGAGAGCTCTCGGATTTCATCAAAAATGTCTTAATTTGTGGTTCAAAGATGAAGGAAAGTCTTACAGGTTTGGAACCACATGAGAGTGAATATTTGGGTGAATACTCATTTTTGGGTGAACTATACCTTATAGATACAAAAGCTAAAAGGTGCATATTTGTACATTTTTTTTTTACCCCTAAATGGTACTTATAAGTATGGCCTAATGGTAGAGAGTCTGACTCATAATCAAATGGTTGTGGACCATCATCCTTGCTTTTTTCATACAAATTAATACAAAATTGTCATCTTGTAAAATGTTACATTTTCCTATGAGATCAGGTTGGCTCTTCACACTAAACTGTGAGTGAGATTGAATAAGATTACGACAGAAGTGTTGCATTGACATACTGAAGTGAGGTGTTTAATAAATAAGAGCATCAACAACACAACAAAAGCTTACTTTATGTATACTGTGTATACACACACACACACACATATATATATATATATATACTCATATTTATATTTATATTCTGACCGTATAAACTATATAAATATGTAATGCAGTCCTCATAACTTAAACAACCAATAATTTACAGAGTGAGGTAGGGTAGGAGGGGACTGGGTTGCGATGTCATAGAGAGATCAGAAAAGGGGCGGAGTCTCGGATCACAGACGTTGGCAGTGCGGCTGTTGTTATTATTGATGGGTGGGAGGGGCATATGACAGGAGGCTGCAGTGGATTGGCTGAGACAATATATCAGTCAATGCCTCCATGAGTTGCGGCTGAGGACGCACACGCAAGCGGCGTTGATTCGAATGAACCTCCAAGCGATCTGGTTTTTGTAGGACGTTAGCGCCCGCACGTAGGTGTGCACGTTGGTGCAATAAGAGTTCCAGTGCTTGTTGTCGATCCCACGACAGCTAGAGGTTCCTGCTTTAACGCCGCTGGCTCCTTGACCCGGCTTGGGGACCCCGACGGGCTTCGTCATGCGACACGTGGTCTCGTAGAACATCTGCTTCTTCACAACGTTGTTGATGCGAACGTGCGGCAGCACAGTGACTTCATTGCCCGCTAAGTCTGTGGCTTGGGTCAGGTTGCCGACCCAGTGCTCTTCACTGTCACACACTGAGTACTCGCCGCGATGCAAGAAGTCGTTGGCCTTCCGCCGGACTCGTGGGCGCCTGGGGCTCCCCGTATCATTTTCCGTAGAGACCACGTCGCTGAACAGCACGCGAGGTGAGCGGTAACGGCGCTTGTTGAAGAGTTTGGGGTCCACGTTGGGGATTAGGTCGTTGTAGTGCGAGTCTTTCTTGGACTGGCCGTGAGGCCTGGGTGAGTGGTGCGCTGCTGCATGCTGATTGGCTAGTCCCTGCGCCTGGGTGTGGCCTCCCATGATGAGTGCAGCCTGGACGCTGATCAGGACGAGCAGGACCAGCGTCAACGACCTCATGAGCACTCGTCCTGCTAGCAAAGAGACATTTAAGATAGTCAACGACATGGAAATGTACATCTGTCAAGTTTTTAGAAACAGTTTGTTTTCTGTCAGTAAGGTGGCCTGGCTGTTTAAAATGGCAGCAGGAATAAAGAACTGTTCATATGGAAGATATTACTGAGCTATGCATGAAGAATCTGTATGAATTTCACGAAAGCTGTCGAAAACATGCCCAGGGCATATTTCAACCAAAAAATAAAAAACAAATATAGAAAAATAAATTAGATATAGAAAATTAAGCCTATTTTAAGGTATTTTTTTAGTATTTTAAAGACAATTGAGAAAACAAAAGTTCAAATAATTTAGTCAAGACATGACTTTTAAGTACATTTACATTACCTCTAAAAAATGCAGTATAAACATTGATATTGTGATATATTTGTACAATTTAAAATAACTGTTTTCTATATTAATATATTTTAAAATGTATTTTTTTCACTGGTGTAAATCTGTATTTTCAGCATCATTGTTCAATTGAAAAGAATTGCTCACAAAAATATGATTTATAAGGGGGTGTTTCAAGCTTTCGGAAATTGTTTTCAAAGTGGAAGTTTTTTAAAATTATACTATCATCATCTGCATGCTAACAAAATGCAAGTTTGTGAAAACGGTGACGTCATGCACACTCTATATTTCTGCTCACTGACCTGTGAAATGTTTAGAGTTGAAGTGAGGGACCAGTGGGCTGCTAGAGCCGGAGTCCAGTGCAGGCTGACCCCCAAGCGCCTGCCATCAGGACTGGCCTGTGTGTCTGCTGCTTTCTGTAAAACACACACACACCATAGCTCTTTAGGTACAACAGAATCCAAGCTTATGCATTCAGTCATCTGAACAGAATCCCCAAAGCTGCATACATAAAAATAAATAAGGTCAATGACACGTGAACTATACATATTCTGAAGTGTTTACCGTCTAGAGCAAAAGTCTGAAATCATATTTTTTTCTCTCAGTATTCACATCAGAAATGCATGCATTGCAGAGAAATGATTGTTTAACAGTAATGTTGAGTATAAATCTTTCAAGAAAAAGGTTGTTAAACGATTATATATGCTTCAGTAGAAGTTAGACATTTTAGTTACTTAAATATATAAGTAAATACAATATTTGTAAGTTGTAAAATATAAGTGTAAAATTGCTAGTGAAGAACTACAATACACTACAAAGCATCGTTGATAATATAATTAAGGTTATACATTATTTTAACATCATACTATTGTAATTTGAGTTCATTTTCAATGCTAAGTATTGTGCTGCTTAATGTTTTATATGCTTTATTGTACAGTAAAGCTTTTAATATTGTGAATCACCTCTGAGCTAAATGTTTTTTTATTAAAAGGACAAAATAAATTGAAAATGTAATTCTGAAAGCACAGAAAGGTCAGGGTTACGCTCTATTTAGCCATGTGCTGAGGCACTTCAACTGCCTGCAACATTTAACCACCTAAAGTTTCATTCCATTAAACGTGTGATATTTGACACGTCATAATGAGCCCTCTGCCACATCTAAACCAGAAACTAAAAGTGTTTCATTAGAAAGCATCCATCAGGCTGAGCTCTCTGAACTGATATAAAAAATGCTGCATATTGAAGCTTTAATAGAGCTGGAAATAAACAAGGAATTCATTTAAAAGAGAACTCCGTAAGTAGCAGATCTTATTATTGCATCACCAACAATAAATAACATCTACATTTGATATGTAAACTAAATTGCATCGTGATTAATATTACCTGCACGGCTTAAAAGCAAAAAACATCCACAAGCAATTTCCAAAAGCAATCCAAAGAAATGTAGTTCTAGTCCCTGCAAACATCCATCTCTTCCATGTTTACACCATGAATAAAAACATCCGTACAAAATGTATTGCGACAAAAGAAACCAAGTAAACAGGTTCATTAAAAGTCAATATTTATCAAATCATTCTTTAGAGACAGTCACAGCACGATCCGGTGAGCAGTGCCTATGATCACGTTTACTGCCAAATCCAGTACACTGTGAAACAGAGAGACAAGCCTGTGAACAGTGAACAGGCTCAATGCCAAGTCTGTGCTGGCATAGTCTCATAGTCTCCGTGAATGAAAATGTATTATGTTTAATGTGCACCAATGGTGATGTTGATCAAAATGCATTGCACAATGTCTAGGTTCATCAAGGTTTGATGGTGGGATATCTGAAATGAAATGCAGTTTTCACAGTTTTAAGCGTGTTCTGAAGATGCAGCCCTCAACTTCGATATTCAGAGAATAGTGAGCGGATGGTCTGCAATCTGTACGCCGTGGCTGTCAGCTGATCACGCTTTGTGTGTGATTGTATGACTGTGTGTGTGCTTTAAAAAAATACTTAATCATTATGCTTGTTTTATCTAAGCATCCTCAATAAAATTACATATAATATAATATATAACATAAAATAATAATAATGATAATAATTCACAAAATGTATATGCATTTGTATACGTAGATTTTATAATGTATACCTCCCCACACATATATAGACATATGTATATATTAGTGGTGGGCATAGATTATTTTTTTTAATCTAGATCTCTAGATCTTTAATCTAGAGATTTTTAATCTCACTGTAATCTTGGAATTAATCTAGATTAAAATGGCTCATTTGAATTCTGCCGAAGGCATTCAGGATATGTGTGCTACCCAAATAATGACTAAAAGTAAGTCTTTGAGAACGGGTTTCTCAAGACAAGTGGCACATTAGACCAGGGGCTCATCTCCTGTTTCCAAAATGCATCACAAACTTTAATCTCTTCCCGTCCCAATCCCACGAAAAAACTGGAGGAAAGTCCCGTTCCACTCCCGGAATATTTTTTTTTGCCGATAACTGTCAATTACAGTAAAAATATAGTACAGATCACAGCGTGCCCACCTTATTAGTTGAATAAAAACCCAAAATGTCGTTTTTTGTTATTATATTGAACTGAAAGCCATCTTATGCACAGTGTTGCACAGATTAAATTTCATGTAAATCATCCATGCTAACACACACGTCTTCTATTTAAATTTTTTAGACATTTCACTCTCTATAGATATATTTTTCAAAGACGGAGTTTCGAAGTTTCTCGCTCAAGTTCACATGAGACCTAAAGCGCATCCTGTTTGCTTAAAAGCGCAACGTTTCGTTGTTATTCTGAGTGCACACAAATAAACGTAGTGTCTTTACAGATTCGAAAGATGTATTAGGCTACCTTTATCTGTATGACCAAAAATGACGGAGATTTTAAGAGCAAGTGAGCGCACCGGAGCCTGTCTTGCAGCAAACGCGCTTCCACACAAACACTTCAATAGCGCACATTTCTCTAGGTTAACATCATATTGAGCGGCCATGTAAAGTTGCTACTACATACATCTTTCAGATGAAAAGCCATATTTGAGGTTGATGAATGATAGGTGAGCGTTTGGATGTCCTGCCCGATTGTATTACCACATAGACCAGCCGTTAACAATCTGTCCATCACGGACTGCGAGCTTCTAGTTCGAAGACTCGTTCTCGCCCCCTACAGTGCAATTCGGCTAGGTATACATCCACGCTAAAATATCAGGGTGAAAGTCATCATAGCTTGCGTAGTATAGACCCAGCTCCCAACCCAACTTTGAGAATAGATTAACGGCGATATTTTTTTTATCGCCGATAAGAGTCTCACGTTAACGCAGCACGTTAACGCCGATAACGGCCCACCACTAATATATATATATATTACGTACCCACACACGCATGCACACACACATGCACGCACGCACGCACACACACATGTAAAATATATGATGTATTGACACCCCATAAAATGACAAGAACGGTTGCATGGCTCAATCGATATACAGTTTAAAACTAATTTAAATACTAAATTATAAGCTCACACTTCAGCTTTTAAATACTCCAAAAATTGGTGCATTTAACTTTTTTTACTGGAGTTTTACTTGTTTTGAAACTAAAACATTGCTTTAAAAGCATTGCTAACATTAACTAAGTTCTCCCATAACCTTTATGTCACAGTCTGAACAAACATTTTGACTCTGACCTAAATTTTTGCCCCCGACACACTTTAAGAAACCTGATTATAAAATGTTTTGATTCTTATTTGGAAAGCTATGGAGCTGCTGCTCTCTAGTAGCCTACCAGCTCAAAGATCTCCATGAAGGGCCACGGCGCTCCTCACCAGCACATGTGCACCCAGTATAAACACACACTCATCAAACTGATACACAGCCACTAGCCCTCTAGTCCTGTGGCGCTGAGTACACTTTGTTTTCAAACGCTACATAAATTAGCTCCGAATTCCCTTTGGTGAAACCTTTATAAACACACCGCGCAGCGCAGCCACCGAGGGTCAAAAGGGTTTGCTGAAGACTTCCATCCTGCGCCACTCTCAGTGCACTTTTTCTTCACTCACAGACTCTCCTAACGTCTAACATTCATCACACGAGCGTGGATACAGGCTGGTACCTGAAACAGTCTCTAGCAGTAATTGGTGATGACAGGAGGGGTTTCTGAGAGATTACAGTGGTTTGAGGTTTGCGGTTGTTATCCATTATGTTTATTTTAATGGTAAAAATTACACAAGACATCATGGCCTACCTTCCTGTAGAGGGAAAAAAAGGAGGGAAAGTTGAGAGGGAGGCTGATCTGCACATGCAAAAGCAGATATTTACTTTGTTTTCACTGCGAATAAACATAAAAAGTCACTTAAAATCCAAGCACATGTGGTGCTTTGTCTAAAAACATATTCTGGCCTTGCATGAGTTCACTACTTCTCTGAATATTGCATAAAAAAAAAAACATTGCCTTCCACGACCAGTGAAGGCCAAATAACGCTAAATAAAACACTTAAAATAAATGCTGACCAGTTAAAGTTCCTACAATATCCACTTTAACAGGAATTCCTGAATTCCTTCCCTCCTATTTAACTACAATAACGGCATCTTTCATATGAGCTTTAAATTATGCTTAATGACCTGGGGAAAGCCACAAATGAGCCTCACAAAACAAGGCTCTTAAATCTTTGAGTGATTCATCTCCATTAATGACCAGCAATGCTGAAGCAGACGTTGTTCAATTCAATCTTTTTTATGAGCGCAAACGTTGTGCTAATTAACATTAATGTGTCTGTTTGTTTTAGCAACACTTCTGTTTGTATGTAAAATGCCCAGTCAGATGATACATTTTCTGCTATGTAAGCTACAATGATAAAAAAAAGATAAAAAAAAGATTTTCACTCAGAAAGTCAATCGGCAAGTATCACATTGAATTAAAATTGCAATTTTGAAGAAAGACTGATATAGTAGTTTCTTGTAAGATGTACTCCAATAATCGGTTTTGTTTACAACTTTGAAACATCTTTTTCATAATGTATGATATTTTGAATGCCATAAAAAACCTACCTGGTCTCATGGCATTTCCGTACCTGGGTGCACTTTTTAGCGAGACACGAAATATTTACCAATAACTACATATTACTGTAGTTTTCAAAAGAAACAAACAACAGAGGCAGTAAAACTCTGACACCTTTTACTCCTTTTCACACAAATGTACAGAGTTTTGATTAATAAATCGTAATTTTCACACAATTACTTGAAGAATATCATGTTACGACGTATTAAACAATATTAATATTAAACAATATTAATATGCTGGGAGATTTGAAAACTGATGCATTTGAACGTTAGCATCAGACATATCTATGTGTTTTCATAGACGGTAAGTTTGTTCGTTAGCTCACGGAGTATAGAGATGTATTTAGGAGGCGAGGAGCTCCGTTTCAAATCCCGTGTAATCACGGTTTGACAAAGCAGTTCAAATCTGCATATTAGGAAGTTGAAATGTCACGTTTGCATCAACAAATAGGTTTCTATATCAGTTTTGCATTTGTTAACACTATCAGGTAGGTTTTGGGATGAGTTTTGTGTAAGGCACGATAGAGCATTAACTTTTAGGGACAGACCCCGGATATTTGAATTCTGAACTGCCACAATACATTTCTGTAGCAACATAATAAAAACACAGCAATATGTACTTATATCTACGTAATAAAAACGTGCCAGGGTTTACATATTTAACTTGTGTTTTAGTGCCACTCAGTGGACATTTCTCTTTGAAACTGCGGCGAAACGTGCAGTAAGGAACGTAAAAGGTGTCACACAGGAAGTGCACAGAGGTACGTATTTTTATGAGACCAGGTTGATAAAAACACATACTTTGCTGGTGAGAGGAAAGTGTATACAACCACTACATAAATGTTGGTCCCACATACCCCTGTTTTGCATAAACTCAAGCACTAGCATCAAATAGTAAACTAATTTACTTAATCTGAGAAATTGCTAGTAAATTTGACAAAAATATATATATTTTTAATTTTATTTTATTAAAAATAAAAAATAAATTCCATCTTCATCATCCTTTCCTATTAAAATGCTTGATACGGATGCAAAAAGGCAGAAAATCGAACCTGATCCAATTTTTTTTTATCACGGACGAAAGGCAGTGTGTAAACGTGATTGACACAACATGAGGTCGTATTTATTTTTTTACGTGCAAAAATTTCGGACGAACATTTCAGACTGTGCAATGACCTTTACTCTGATAATATGTTTTATGTACAACTTTGACAAGTCTGTTTTTTTCATTTTTTACAGTATAGGTTTAGGTTCATACATTTAAAAACTGTACAGTATGTGTTTTTCTCTATGTATAGCATACAATATCTGGATGATTTAGTACACTTACCAAAATGTACAATATACAACAGAGTATGTATCCTGAGTACATACAACTCAGAGTATGAGTGCTGTATCCAACAATGCAATGTACTCAACAGAATTTTGCAGTGTGAAAAATTCAACTGAACATAAATCTGCCACAACTCTTTACATATTTATTTATTTACTTTTTAATTTGTTTGGACTGTATGGAAAATAACTTTTATTTTCCATTATGATAACTGGGCACCAAAAATGTATGTAGTAAGTACATGTGACAAAAATAGACTGTTTGAAAAGTGTAACATTACATATTGTTGTCACAGTCTGTCTCCCTCTGCCTTGTGTTTCCCTGCCCATATTTGGTTTTCCTGTTTTTCCTGTCATCGTTATTTAATTAGTCTCCATTTGTGTCTTGATTTCGTCCCAGGTGTTTCCAGTTATGTTCCCCTTCATATAGTCTGTTCTGCCCCATGTTTCGTGTGGATTATTGTTAATGTCTCAACGTCAGTGAGTGTGTGTACCTGTCTCTGTCTTCTCCGTGTTCTGTTCACATTAAATGTTTCAAAGAAGTTCCGTGTCTCCTCGTCCCGTGTTTCCTGGCTCTTCCGTGCAACCTCTCTGACTCCAAATCACGACAGAATAATCCACCCAAGATGAGGCGGCGGCTGATTTTGGTTCCCCGCGAGGGATGGCCGGGAATCATCAGCCTGCTCCCGCCCGCAATGATGGCGATGCCTCCGTTGGTCCCATCCAGCTCACCGATGCCTCCGCTGGTACCGTCCAGCTCACCGATGCCTCGGCTGGTCCCGTCCAGCTCACCGATGCTTCCGCTGGTTCCGTCCAGCTCACCGATGCCTCCGCTGGTCCCGTCCAGCTCACCGATGCCTCCGCTGGTTCCGTCCAGCTCACCGATGCCTCCGCTGGCCCCGTCCAGCTCACCGATGCCTCCGCTGGTCCCGTCCAGCTCACCGATGCCTCCGCTGGTCCCTGCCAGCTCACCGATGCCTCCGCTGGTTCCGTCCAGCTCACCGATGCCTCCGCTGGTTCCGTCCAGCTCACCGATGCCTCCGCTGATCCCTGCCAGCTCACCGAGGCTTCTGCTGGTTCCGTCCAGTTCACCGATGCCTCCGCTGATCCCTGCCAGCTCACCGAGGCTTCTGCTGGTCCTGTCCAGCTCACCGATGCCTCCGCTGGTTCCGTCCAGCTCACCGATGCCTCCGCTGGCCCCGTCCAGCTCACCGATGCCTCCGCTGGTTCCGTCCAGCTCACCGATGCCTCCGCTGGTCCCGTCCAGCTCACCGATGCCTCCGCTGGTCCCTGCCAGCTCACCGATGCCTCCGCTGGTTCCGTCCAGCTCACCGATGCCTCCGCTGGTCCCTGCCAGCTCACCGAGGCTTCCGCTGGTTCCGTCCAGTTCACCGATGCCTCCGCTGGTTCCGTCCAGCTCACCGATGCCTCCGCTGGCCCCGTCCAGTTCACCGATGCCTCCGCTGATCCTGTTCAGCTCACCTTCCTCTCCGCTGCTTCCGTCTAGTTCCGCGCTACCCGAGCGTCCTCCAGTGCCTGCTCCTCTCCAGCGCCCTCCAGTGCCTGCTCCTCGCCAGCGCTCTCTGGTGCCTGCTCCTCACCAGCGCCCTCCGGTGCCGTCTCCTTGCAAGTGCTCGCAACTTTCTCCGCTGGTCCTGCCCAGCGCATCCTCGTCTCTGCTGGTTCCGTCCAGCTCTACCGAGCGCCCATGTGAGTCAGAACCGCCGAAGCGCTCACGAGAGTTGGTCTCGTCCAGCTTGCCTTCATCTCCGCTGGCCCTTGCTGGGTATTCCCCGGCCGGCGAGCCGCCTAAAAAGATTTTGGGGGGGGGGCTATATACCCGATCCGCCATGGCCGCCCGAGGCTCCCGATCCGCCGTGGCCGCCTGAGTCCCCGGATCCGCCGTGGCCGCCTGAGTCCCCGGATCCTTGGTGGCCGCCTGAGTCCCCGGATCCGCCCTGGCCGCCTGAGTCCCCGGATCCGCCATGGGTCCCGGAACGGGCACCGCCCTGGAGGCCACGTGTCCGGTCTCCAAGTCCTTGAGGCCTGCAGAGCGCCCACCCCCCCTCCCCTTTCGATGTCATACGGCGCGGGACGCGCCTAGGGAGAAGGGGGGGGGGATGTCACAGTCTGTCTCCCTCTGCCTTGTGTTTCCCTGCCCATATTTGGTTTTCCTGATTTTCCTGTCATCATTATTTAATTAGTCTCCATTTGTGTCTTGATTTCGTCCCAGGTGTTTCCAGTTATGTTCCCCTTCATATAGTCTGTTCTGCCCCATGTTTCGTGTGGATTATTGTTAATGTCTCAACGTCAGTGAGTGTGTGTACCTGTCTCTGTCTTCTCCGTGTTCTGTTCACATTAAATGTTTCAAAGAAGTTGCGTGTCTCCTCGTCCCGTGTTTCCTGGCTCTTCCGTGCAACCTCTCTGACTCCAAATCACGACAATTGTGTATGTAATAACACAATATATACAGTATCATGTATATATACAGTATCAAGTAAACTGGAAGCTTGTTTATGCCATGGGATAAAAACAAGAAAATAAAGATAATTGTGACTTTTTATCTCACAATTCAGACTTCTTGCAATTTTGAGTTGATAACTCACAATTCTGACTTTTTTTAACTGAAATATACATTTGTAGGTATAAACTCGCAATTCTGAGGAAGAAGTCAGATTTGCTAGTAATAAACTCAGAACTCTGATATAAAACTCAAAATTGCAAGAGAAAGTCACAATTGTGAGATTAAAATTTGTAATTACCATTTGTATTTCTTGGTTAAAACAATACTAATAATAATAATTCATAATAATAATAATAATAATTAAATAAAATATTGCCCATCCCAACCCCCCCCCCCCATTTTAGACTTCTGTTGTATTTTGTACTGCAACTATAATAATATAAACCTAAAAAGGAAACCTATGAAAGTAATGCATGAAAATTAATTTGTAAGGTACAAAATCACATTCTACACTATTTGCACTTGTGTTCTTTGACATAAATTATGTAACATAGCATCAAGGGTAGAACAGACACATTTCATGAGATTTTTTTCTTTTCTACTGAATGCACGTCAGTAGGTTTAGCGACCTGTTAAAAGATTTGGTTGTGAGAGTCAACATTTTATTTTGTGAAAGCGCACAGCTCTTCTGAGGTGCTGACAACACATCACAGATAATGAAGCAGTGCTAAAGACAGATGGCCTCTTTATATCAACAAATGACAAAAGAAGAGAGGGGGAGACAAAGAGAAACTGGGAGAATGAGAGAAAGAGACAGAAAGAGAATGAGATAGAGAGAATGAGAAATGGCCAAGCATTTGTCTGACAGACTTCACAGAGTTATTCAAATACCACATTACATTTCAGAGCTCCTGTTGCACAGAACACTGCCTGCTCCTAACTAAATGCTGCAAATGCATGTGGTCAGGTGTGTGTGTTTGTGTGTGTTTATATATATATATATATATATATATATATAGACATATATAGACTGTGTAGCAACAGCAATATGTATTTTGCAATGCATGTGCAGTTTCACAAGTGCGCGCGTGCGCACACACACACACACACACACACACACACACAATAAGTGCATTTTAAGTAGTGATCGACCGATATTGATTTTTTATAACCGATACCGATACCAATTATTTGCATGTTTATGTTCCCGATAACCGATATGCAAAACTGATATTTATTTACTGTTATAAAATAAATAAATAACTGAGTGAAGTAAGAACATAATTCATTTTGGTTTTTCCTCCTTTCAGTCATCTTAACAACAACAAAAAACTGTTGAAAATTAACATTCTTTCATGTTAAATTTAATCTTCAAATTACAACAATATATATATATTTTTTATAAAAAGTATCATCAGCAACACTGATATTAACAATAAACAAAATAATGTCTAATGTTTTCAAATAGAGAAAATAAAGGACAGGAGTCATATCAACTTCATTTTAAACTACAGTTTTAGTAGGTTTATAAGCTGTTTAATAGGCTAAAGAGTGAATAATAATTCACTGAATAACTCAATGAATATTATTGTCTGGAATATTTATATAAGCCATAACAAACAAAACATCGTATTTTATTGCATTCCTCAACTGGCATGTTATATCATAAGTATTAAAATGTTTTGTCATTCTAGATTATGAAAACTGCTGACAGCTGGCAGCTGACATGCTGACAGAGATGTATTCATTCAGATATTTATTGCCGAAAATAATGGTTATATAGTAACTGTTAATATAATTTAGTGTGTTTTAAAAAGTGAATCTTGTTAAAAGTTCCATGGGGTGGCCGTGCTGGAGCATTTCCTGAGATCAATCATTGAGTGAACAGGAATATGAAAGCGGCTTCACTAGACTAAGATGAGCATATACAACAGAGAGAGAATTAAATTTAGCACTTTTATTTCCAACATGTGCTCGTTCATGGCTGTAATATTTAATTCATACACAGTTACGTCTTTATTGGGAAAGATTGATTTATTATCTTATGTGACTCCTTGAATTCGTCTCTATTTCTTAGAGCCACGCTGCATAAACTGAATATCAGGCATTTATGTAATACATCCAATTTGTGCATTAATGGCTGTTATGTTAAATAAAGTTTACTAACTACAGCAAATCAAGTACCTGGACGGCGTTGTTGTTGTCCCGTCTCCCCTCAGACACGCTGCAATAGCGATCCTGCTCGCAATTCTCAAAACAACCACTAGATAGTATTTATCTGTGAATCGATATTACAAAACCGATATCCGATAATGGTAAAATGCTTAAATATCGGGAAAAATATCGGTCGATCTCTAATTTTAATCTGTAATACTCCTAAACTATGCTAATCTGTGTGAATGCAAATTGATCTGATTTCTGTTTTGATATCT
>JAPDDL010000968.1:0-39802 GCA_027422435.1 Schizopygopsis pylzovi | reverse complement strand
ACTACTCGTGCCCTTGCTGTCATCTTTTCCTGGTACACGTCCAGATCCAGGTAAATATTGGACACATTAACATCACACACAAAAGGGTCTTAAAGGCTTAAAATGTCTTTATTTACCGTTACACAAATCAATGCCTTAAAGTTTGAAATCAGAGCAGAAAGTCTTAAATTCAGAAAATGATGGATACAAAGCAAAAAGTGAATGAATCTCTTCCTCTGTGATTTGTCTTGTTTTCTAGTACAAATATCAAACATCTTTCAATCAAGATATGTTTAATTCAGATGCAAATATAAACAAAGTCTTGAAAAATGTAATAAATTAAATGAGTTTATTCTTAAAACAATAACAACTATCTGTCAATGAATAATCGAAACGTTCCTTTAAATTAAGGTTACTATTTTGCCAATTATGGCAGATATTAGTTCTTGTTTTAATCACTTCAAACAAGACTTTGTATTTGATGTTATTTTGTTTCTCCAGTAAATGTATCTTTATTTAAGAATCTTTAGGCATTTGCGCTGGAAAACAAGACAAAAATACTGAGGAAGAAGCATTTTTTTGCAGCATGATCTGAAGCTACAGTAAAATATATTCCCATATTATAGTGTCAGGAGTTTTTCAGGGAGCTTTTGTAAAAATGAATTAAAATTATGAATGCCTGTTGAAATTTGTATTTTCAAACTCGGAAGTTAATACAACTCATCGTGTTTCTCTCCAGACATTTACATTATAAAGAACGTCTCAGGTTACGTATGTAACCATGGTTCCCCGAGTGGGGAACGAGACACTGCGTCCCCTAGGGGTCGCTACGGGGAACGCCCTCAGCGTGACTCGGTCTGAAGATACATATGAAAAAACACCACCTGTTGGCCGGCGACAGCCCATGACGTCACTACCGGCGTACCACAATATAAGTGCCGCCGGGAGGATACATCATCAGCTTCTTCGTCTGAAGCTTGCGTCCGAAGCATGGCTCAAAGCCCAGGGGACGCAGTGTCTCGTTCCCCACTCGGGGAACCATGGTTACATACGTAACCTGAGACGTTCCCCTTCATGGGAACTCGAACTGCGTCCCCTAGGGGTCGCTACGGGGAACGTTATACCCACTTCACCATGCTGAGGGGAATGCAAGCCAATTTCGCAAAAAAGGCGAGCACTAAGCCAACTATACCCGGCTTAAGGAAGTTTCCCCCGGGACGGCTGATGGCTGTCAGTGATATTATCCCCTTCGGCCAAAGGCCCGAGCTGCGTACCCTAGTACTTACCTGTTAGGCGCCGGGATTACCGGGCCTAGGGTAGAGCTCAAGGTCTTGGAATCAGAAAAGATTCCTTCAAGGGGATATGGCCAGGCACCTGGCTCACCAGGTCCTGGCCGATCACTCAGGGGTTACCACCTGCTCTCCCAAGCTTACTGAGGGAACTGTCTCAACAGACCTCTTGGTAGTGTACACCCCCTTTCCCTTTTTTTGGACCCAACACATATGGGACAGGGGAGCGGGGCCCAAGGCACAAACCGGGGCTTTAACCAGCTCAAAAAAGGGCACGAAGCAGTGCGCGTAACCCTACCCTTACGGGATTTTTAGAAAGAACGCAGAATCTTTAATGTGCGGACTTACCACTAAGTGGATTTTAGAAAAGTGCCCAAAGTCTTGCGTGTGCACTTATTAGAACGTTCTATGCCTTGGAGCGGAGAACTACTCATTCCTCGGAGTGAGAGGGAACTCAGACGCTCAGAAGGGAGCGGCACGCTCATAGATGACCCTCTGGTTGAGGGGAGCAATGCTGGCTCGACCAACAGGCGAGCGACCTATCACAGAGCTCTGGGGGGCGGAGAAACTCGGACGCTCAGACGGGAGCGGCATGCTCATAGGTGACCCTCTGGTTGAGGGGAGCAGTGCTAGCTCTACCGACGGCGAGCTCTGGAGAGCGGAGAACTCACTCCTCGGAATGAGAGGAACTCAGCTACCAATGAGGAGCTCTAGAGCGGAGAACTCACTCCTCAGAGTGAGACCTATAACGAGCTCTGGAGAGTGGAGAACTCATTCCTCAGAATGAGAAGGCACTCCGCCGCTCAGAAGGGAGCGGCAAGCCCCATCATGAGCTCTGGAGAGCAGGGAACTCATTCCTCAGAATGAGAGGGAAACTCCCCGCTCAGCAGGGAGCGGCATGCTCATAGATAACCCTCTATAGTGAGGGGAGCAATGCTAGCTCGACCAGCAGGGAGAGCGACTTATCATAGAGCTCTGAGGAGCGGAGAACTCATTCCTCAGAATGAGAAGACACTCCGCCGCTCAGAGGGGAGCGTCGAGCCCAGCCATGAGCTCTGGAGAGCGGGGAACTCATTCCTCAGAATGAGAGGGAACTCCGCCGCTCAGAAGGGAGCGGCATGCTCATAGGTGGCCCTCTGGGTGAGGAGAGCAATGCTGGCTCTACCAACAGCGAGCTCTGGGGAGCGGAACACTCATTCCTCGGAATGAGTGGACATTCAGACGCTCCGAAGGGAGCGGCATACTCATAGGTAACCCTCTAATGAGGGGAGTAATGCTGGCTCTACCTATTACGAGCTCTGGAGAGTGGAGAACTCATTCCTCAGAATGAAAAGACACTCAGCCGCTCAGAAGGGAGCGGCATACTCATAGGTAACCCTCTTATCGTGAGGGGAGTAATGCTGGCTCTACCCTTGCAGTGGTGACCAGAATGACTGAAGATCCAGGAGGATCCACAGAAACCTCCGAGGGGACTCACGTCCAGACCATCAGTAAGGCAGTTCGAGAATACAGAACCTGCCTGAAGTCATCATAGGTCCACCTGACTGCAGTTCTTAGTTGGGAACTCATTCTTCAGAATGAGAGCCTATAATGCTACCTATATCGAGCTCTGGAGAGCGGAGAACTCATTCCTCAGAATGAGAAGTTACTCAGACGCTCAGCAGGGAGCGGCATGCTCATAGATAACCCTCTATAGTGAGGGGAGCAATGCTAGCTCGACCAGCACGGAGAGCGACCTATCACAGAGCTCTGAGGAGCGGAGAACTCATTCCTCGGAATGAGAGGGAACTCCGCCGCTCACAAGGGAGCGCCTCTAGGCGCTCTGGCAGGAAACTTCCACCTAACCTCGGTCGGTGGAGTTTACGGTGGTTACAGGGGAATTAAAGAGGAATGAGAGGGCTTGCCTCTCTCTGACCCGCGCCTCTGTCTCACCCTAGCCGCAGGAGGGGGAGGGGCATGAGTCGCGAGACTAGCCTTCTAAGCCCATCTCTGATCCTCAGACCGAGATGGGTTAGGACCCCTGGTTGTTCGGGCTCAGACCTGGACC
The DNA here is from genome assembly GCA_027422435.1 of Schizopygopsis pylzovi. Classification (NCBI taxonomy): domain Eukaryota; kingdom Metazoa; phylum Chordata; class Actinopteri; order Cypriniformes; family Cyprinidae; genus Schizopygopsis; species Schizopygopsis pylzovi. The sequence goes on along the minus strand of JAPDDL010000968.1, from coordinate 36,487 downwards.
TTATCCAGGACTTTTAGCAGGTCAGTCTGGTACGCCTTCGTGTGCAACGAAGCGACGGTCTGACCTGCTGCTGCATATGCCCTGCCATTTAAGCGAGATTCAGGGGCTTAGATGGCCAGGAGGGAGCCTTGAGAGAGGATGTCTCGCCATAGAGAGATAAGCTGGTTATCATCTCTTGCACAGGGGGCATCCCCTCATAGCCATTTTCACGCATCCCCTCGGTGTCAGCATAACTAGTATGCTGAAGCCTATGAATACGAGAAAAACTAGCTTTTCCCACTCCTTCTCAACCTCCACATCGAGATTTATGAAGAAAGGAAGGCTCACTCGAGATGGGGGTTATTTAAATTTATTTTTATAATCCATAACCTCCAAAAAAAACTCGTTCATATGCAGCGGAGCACTAGCTGCTGCATCTGATGATGTCAGAAAGATCGCATCATCACAATCCAGCAGCTCACTCTCATTCTCGGCCGACGCGCGAAAAGGGGGCGGTCCCTTTCCAGCTTATCGGCCACCACCAACTGCGAACCCCACGATTTCATTCGCCTCCGCGCCTCGGCAACGGTGGGTCTTGAATCGCGGGAAGCAGACGGCTGCCCCTCTTTCCTCGAAAAGAGGGACAGGCGAGAGCTGAGCTTCCTCATAGAGAGCCGCTCACAATGCACGCAAACCGCCCCCTCAAGGACATCGCGTGCGTGCTCCATGCCCAAACAAAAGACGCAACAGTCGTGTGTGTCATCGGGTGTCAAATAACGAGGACACGGATCCACACACTTCCTAAACGCCTTGCTAGTGCTCGCCATAGTAGAGTTAGAAAACTGTACTCTTACCAGATTCACTCTGCACGCTTCAAACAAACCAGTCAGTGAAGACGAAAAAGCTGATGATGTATCCTCCCGGCGGCACTTATATTGTGGTACGCCGGTAGTGACGTCATGGGCTGTCGCCGGCCAACAGGTGGTGTTTTTTCATATGTATCTTCAGACCGAGTCACGCTGAGGGCGTTCCCCGTAGCGACCCCTAGGGGACGCAGTTCGAGTTCCCATGAAGGGGAACATCTTTGTGTTTTCCCTCATTTGTTCCTCAAATTTGATTTACTTGATCTTAAAAAGGTATTTTCTTACACATTAAACTAAATATTCAACTTGTTGTAGACATCACTGCTACACTGCCTGTGCCCTCACTGTTTTCGTATCATGGTTCCCACACTGAGCCTCAATCAGGATTTTCAGAATGCAGAAATTAATTCATTTTTTCCCCTCTGTGTAGGAACTACATACATACACCTCTGCCTGTGCTGGACCTGTGAAGACTGATGGTACTGGACCACAAACACAGAGCCTATTGATAACTTGCTTAATAAACACCATGGGAAGAAGGACATCCTCGGGAGTGTGCAGCAATGGTCCACAAGTCCTCGACTGATCCAAACAGCATGCTCCATTCGGCCACAAACCTGCACATTTCACAGTATGTCATGCACCTGGCCAAACTGCTCAACACCAGTTTATGTTAAACAACTCCAGAGAAGAAAACCAGACTTGTCTTGCTTATGGACAGCCAAAGATGGTTCCTCTATCCCCCTTTTTTTCTTAATCAGCGAGGCCCTGTCAGGTTCTTCTACTGGTCCACAAAGGGTTTTAATGCCTACAGTGATGAAGGACTAACATGTTCACCATTTGTCGTCTGGAACTATCACATATGCTCCCAGTTTCCTCATACTCCTTTAGGATTGCTACACCACCAGGTTTCTCAAGTAGAATCCTTTTAATAAGCTGAAAAGAAACATAAATACATTTACACACATACAGTGGGGCAAAAAAGTATTTAGTCAGCCACCAATTGTGCAAGTTCTCCCACTTAAAAAAATGAGAGAGGCCTGTAATTTTCATCATATGTATACCTCAACTATGAAAGACAAAATAAGAAAAAAAAATCCAGAAAATCACATTGTAGGATTTTTAAATAATTTATTTGCAAATTATGGTGGAAAATAAGTATTCGGTCACCTACAAACAAGCAAGATTGCTGGCTCTCACAGACCTGTAACTTCTTCTTTAAGAGGCTCCTCTGTCCTCCACTCGTTACCTGTATTAATGGCATCTGTTTGAACTCGTTATCAGTATAAAAGACACCGGTCCACAACCTCAAACAGTCACACTCCAAACTCCACTATGGCCAAGACCAAAGAGCTGTCAAAGGACACCAGAAACAAAATTGTAGACCTGCACCAGGCTGGGAAGACTGAATCTGCAATAGGTAAGCAGCTTGGTGTGAAGAAATCAACTGTGGGAGCAATTATTAGAAAATGGAAGACATACAAGACCACTGATAATCTCCCTCGATCTGGGGCTCCACGCAAGATCTCACCCCGTAGGGTCAAAATGATCACAAGAACTGTGAGCAAAAATCCCAGAACCACACGGGGGAACCTAGTGAATAACCTGCAGAGAGCTGGGACCAAAGTAACAAAGGCTACCATCAGTAACACACTGCGCCGCCAGGGACTCAAATCCTGCAGTGCCAGACGTGTCCCCCTGCTTAAGCCATTACATGTCCAGGCCCGTCTGAAGTTTGCTAGAGAGCATTTGGATGATCCAGAAGAGGATTGGGAGAATGTCATATGGTCAGATGAAACCAAAATATAACTTTTTGGTAAAAACTCAACTTGTCGTGTTTGGAGGAGAAAGAATGCTGAGTTGCATCCAAAGAACACCATACCTACTGTGAAGCATGGGGGTGGAAACATCATACTTTGGGGCTGTTTTTCTGCAAAGGGACCAGGACGACTGATCTGTGTAAAGGAAAGAATGAATGGGGCCATGTATCGTGAGATTTTGAGTGAAAACCTCCTTCCATCAGCAAGGGCATTGAAGATGAAACATGGCTGGGTCTTTCAGCATGACAATGATCCCAAACACACCGCCCGGACAACGAAGGAGTGGCTTCGTAAGAAGCATTTCAAGGTCCTGGAGTGGCCTAGCCAGTCTTCAGATCTCAACCCCATAGAAAATCTTTGGAGGGAGTTGAAAGTCCGTGTTGCCCAGCGACAGCCCCAAAACATCACTGCTCTAGAGGAGATCTGCATGGAGGAATGGGCCAAAATACCAGCAACAGTGTGTGAAAACCTTGTGAAGACTTACAGAAAACGTTTGACCTCTGTCATTGCCAACAAAGGGTATATAACAAAGTATTGAGATGAAATTTTGTTATTGACCAAATACTTATTTTCCACCATAATTTGCAAATCAATTCTTTAAAAATCCTACAATGTGATTTTCTTTTCTTATTTTGTCTCTCATAGTTGAGGTATACCTATGATGAAAATGACAGGCCTCTCTCATCTTTTTAAGTGGGAGAACTTGCACAATTGGTGGCTGAATAAATACTTTTTTGCCCCACTGTATATACATTTACATATACACACATATGATAAAAGCATATATAATAGTTCAGAGCTGTACATGTAGACTCAACTGTACACATTCTCTCCAAAGAGAACTAACTCCTATTGAGCCACAAGTGTTTAAATCAAGGGTGCCCAACCCTGTTCCTGGACAGAGATGCAAACAGGTAAGGGGGAAAAAAGGTGAGAACAATGCGCGGATTGGGGGCATGCTCCACACGGAATTTCTTTTAAAGATATTTATTTACATGCTGTTTTGTGGTTACTTCAAGATTATTTTTATTACCTTTACCCCCGATTTCACAGACAAGGCTTAAGCTAGTCCCAGACTAAAATGCATGTTTGAGCTGTCTCAACTGAAAATATCTTGCTCTGACATATCTTAAAATATGTCAGTGTCATTGTTCTGTGTCAAGATGCACACCTTAATGTTTTCTTCGAAGGCATTTTTGCAAAAGTTGCTTAAATATCTTAAATTTAACTAAGGCCAAGTCCCGGCTTAAGCTAAGCCCCGTTTGTGAAACCGGGCCTTTATGTCCAAAACTGTTATTTTTCACCAAAAAAATAAAAATCATTGAAAGGTGAGGAGTTTGCATCTATGCTGGAGATCTACCTTCCTGCAGAGTTCAGCTCCAACCCTGATCAAACAGAACCAACTAATTAGGATCTGAAGGAGCACTTGATAATTACAGACAGGTGTGTTTGATCAGGGTTGGAACTGAACTCTGCAGGAAGGTAGATCTCCAGGACCAGGGTTGGGCACCGCTGGTTTAAATGGATAGATTCACCCAAAAATTAAAAACAGTTTGGAATAATTGGAGGGCGAGTAAATTGCAGAAATTTTGGGTGAACTACCCCTTTAATTAAGTCCTTATATTGTCCTCCATACACCAAAAACTAGAATGGGAATGATCATAGATGTAACTTTTACTTAAGCTGTTAACTCTTTCTACATAAATAAACCTCTCCTTCCTCACATCTCTGGCTGAAGCACCCTGTAACACCTCGTTCTCCATACATGCTCTTTTAGACAAGGTATGCTCATCACTCTCACTATCCTCTCTAATCAACATGGACAATGTGTCCATGTGGCTTGATGAAGTTTTGGCAGACGATTCTATTGAAAGAGAAAAAGGAAAGATCCTCATAAATACTGAAAAACAAAAGCACAACACTGCATTCTTTCTGTACAGATTAGCTATATGAATGGGTGATTCAAAATCTTAACATCTGGCAACCTCTAACATGAAATTGTGTTTGTTTGTTTTCTTTTGCCATTCCAGCATCTATGCAGACGATTTTGCTTAAGAGAATCTGAAATCATGATCAGTAATGAAATACAATTGATCATGTAGCCCTTGTCCTATGAGATACGATGAGAAAATGTATGTCAGCATCATTTGTTTTGTCAATTCAAATAAACTTTTAAGACTTTTATGCTGAAACACTGTAATAGAGACATGCAATAACATAAAACATTCCCATAACTGTTTTTAATATTGGAGCTAATTCTTATTCTGCCACATGAATTTCCTTTATGATAACCTACAACTTTGTCAATCTTATCTTATTCTTGCACAAGACATACCTTCATTAGAATCACCATGAAGGACCAAGCACACATCCTTGGTCACCAACTCTGGAAACACATCAGCGTCAATCTCTATTCCTCCATCGTCCGTCACTGTCAGGGTCTTGTCTTGTTGTATGGAGAACTTTTCTCTAGCTATTGAAAAAAATATATATTATAAAAAAATAAATAGTAAAACATTTATTAAAATGTAGTTAACATTTATAACCTTTTAATTTTTGAGGAAAAAACCTACCTTCAGTGTTGAACATCTCAAAGCATGCCTTCCCAATCTTAACATACTTCTTTTGGCTCAGGTATTGAACCTTGCAAATCATTCTTCCCCACTTTACAAATTAAACCTGTAAATCATACTGCAACAAAACAACAAGCAAATTGAAAAAGTATTTAACGTTAGATCAGGGATCTCCATTTCTGCTCCTGGAGAGCTACCGTCCTGCAGATTATGCATAAACACGCTTATGTAAATTAAAATACTTTATTAATTTATTCACCAGATATATTTCAGCAAATCTCTTAAGCGAGGGAAAATGGCGTCTGGAAGAATTGCACGAGCGAGACTGAGCTTTCCGTCACTCGTTTGGGCGCTAAAATACGAATTAAAGGAAACGTTGATTTTATTTTATTTTTTTTTACAGACTGGTGGCTGTAACAGCGCACAAAATAGCCTTTACTGAGACAGAAATACCATGTACATGTACATGTTATGCTTTTAGGCACCATGCGGGAGAAAAAAAAATTATTGTCCATGTCCATGGGCATAACTTACAACTACGTAAATGTCTGTGAAAGTGCAAAACGCGGCAATTAAAACACTCACGTACATTAAATTACTTAAAATAACATTCCAATAGCTGTCAGTACTGAATAGAAGTGAAGAAATTACCGCTTAGATCGGCGAACTAACTACAAAACCACGATTGAACAGCCAAAATGTCCTACTGTCGCTTTATCTATCATAATTCTACTAATACACGAAAAACTATTTTTAGACAAAGTCTAAAATAAGCACAGATAAGCAGATTTACTCACCAGATATATTTCAGCAACTCTCTTAAGCGAGGGAAAATGGCGTCTGGAAGAATTGCACGAGCGAGACTGAGCTTCCCCTCACTCCTTTGGGCGCTAAAATACGAATGAAAGGAAACGTTGATTTATTTATTTATTTACAGACTGGTGGCTGTAACCGCGCACAAAATAGCCTTTACTGAGACAGAAATACCGTGTACATGTTATGCTTTTAAGCACCATGCGGGAGAAAAAAAAACTTCTTGTCCATGTACAAAGTAAGTTAACATTAATGTTAACGTAACGTTACATGTCCATGGGCATACAACTAACGTTACTTAATGTCTGTGAAAGTGCAAAACGCGGCCATTAAAACACTCACGTACATTATATTACTTAAAATAACATTCAATTCAAAGATAGAAGTATAGAATATAGAAGTATAACACAGACTACATACAGAAGTCAAGAAAGTACCGCTTAGTTCGACAAACTCCACAAACAACCACAATTGATCCACCCAAATTTTAAATTCTTCCCTCTGTCTGAAGTCATTTAACTAACAGTACATTCATAACTGTATTTCCATACAGAAAGTCTATAAAATACAAACACTGAGGTAGCTTGACTTACCAGTTGCTATTCTGAAACTGAGGGAAATGGCGCTTGGAAGATTCTTCAGTGACAGCACTGCATAAATACCAGGATGTTGGAAATAACACCGGCAAGTGTTGGTTACCTGTAACACTGTGGTTTTACACCGAATCAAATCAGCTTCTAACTCTGATAGTGTTAATTTCTGAAAATCTAACTCTATAACCTCAACACTTTACTCTGAAATGCTTTAACACTGGGAATTTAACACTGACGAATTTGCTGTGTGGGGTTCAATATGGTTTCTATCACAATTGCTCTCTGTACAATTAAAATCACCTCCCAAAAATAGATAGTCATCATTGGAAACATTTTGTAAAACAGAACATAATGCATCTAAAAAGACCATTCTTTCAATTGTTGAGTTGGGGACATACACACAAATAAAAACAAAATTATAATTTTCCACTTGTGCTTTCACTTTTAAAAGTCTACCTTTTACAAACTCTTCAACTTGGTACGAAATTGGATTAAAAGTTTTTGCAAATAATATTGCTACACCTCCACTTAATGTGGTATTGTGGCTAAAAAAAGATAAACCTTCCCATTCCTTTATCCAATCATTTACATTAGTCACATCACTATGCGTTTCCTGAATTAATGTGACATCAATTTTTTTCTGTTTGATCATTTCATACAGCTCAGCTCTTTTTCTATAATCTCTAGCGCCATTAACATTCAAGGAGGCAATATGCACCTCAGCCATATAAAAATAAATAAACACCCAAAAAACACACACAAACATCCCCAAATTAGTACTCTTAGTCCTCATTTTCATTTAAATCTATGCCAACTTTCCTTACAATCTTTTTCAAACGGTATACTTCCTTATTTGAAAGGCACCCTTCAGCCATTAAGTTTTTGGCTTTATCATGAAACTGCTTCAAATCAGGGAAATATTCCTTCACAATCACACCTCTTTTGTTTTTTGTGGTATTAAGAAAACGTTGTATGTCATCAACCTCATAGCTTCTGCTTATGTCAGAAGCTTCTCCTTCAATCTGTGACATCACTGTACTCGAATCAGACATTTCACTTTCACTTTCCGACTCTTTCTGATCTTCAAACGCTTCTCTTTTGGAATACTTTGCACTACTGATACTTTCCACATTTTTCCTTTTTGTTGGTACTTTGAACATCTTATTCTCTGCCTCTATCTCAGAGACATCTTCTTCCCTCACGTTTTCTACATCACTACTCAACAAAGTAATTTCTTCAGCTAAAAGTGATTCTGAAGTATCCCTACCTTCATTCACTGACTCCGCCGAGGTCGATCCAGCTTCCACAGGCCCCACACCAGATGTTCCTTGCCCAGCAGGTTTTTCCACGGTCAGCACTGCTTCGGCCGAAACGACCTCAGACGGTTTTACAGAAATGTTTTTCTCAGCTGCAGCACTATCCTTACTACTTCCAGTTGCGCTAGACTTATCAGGACATGAACGGATTAAGTGTCCCGATTTACCGCATCCAAAACATCTCATTCTGTCAGTAGTTACAAACACTACATATTCAAAGTCATCCACACGAAAATTGAGTGCCAAATCAAGTTCAGCATCATCTTTTACTATCATGAAAGCGAATCTCCTAAATGAAACAATATGTTTCAATAAAGGAGACTCACACCCTATCGTGATCTTTTTGATTGGCGAAATCAACTTTCCATAACGTGAAAGTGCTTGTTTCAATATATCATCACTGAGAAAAGGAGGGATATTCGATATTGTGATTTTTTTCGACGGTAGTAAAAGAGGCAGAACAGGTGTAAGCGTTTCATCAATGATTATACCCCGTGCAACCACTTCATTCGCTCTTTCCACCGAATTCAAAAAAATCACGGTCGCATTATTCATTCTGGATGCCGAGAGAATGTTTTGATGACCAACAACCTCTCCAACACCCAGACAACAAGCCTCCACACTCGCCACGGATACTATTTTAACTCTGTGACGCCGTGTGAGGGAATCAAGCCCAGTCTCACCCGACGCTGCCATGCTCAGCAGCAGGCAGCACAAGCGCGCGTGCACACAAACACGCACGCACGCGTTACAAATTAAATCAAACAACTAAAACTAGAAAAAAAAAGAAACAGGGAAACACAAAGAGAAGAAATAAAGCAAAAACACGCGCTCACGCTCACTATGCCCTCACACACGCTCCACAAACGCCAATGCATGCGCAGAGAGAGAGAGAGAGAGAGAGACAGAGATAGAGAGAGAGAGACAGAGATAGAGAGAGAGAGAGAGAGAGAGAGAGAGAGACAGACAGACAGAGAGAGAGTGAGAGACAGAGAGAGAGAGAGAGAGAGACAGACAGACAGACAGAGAGTGAGAGACAGAGAGAGAGAGAGAGAGAGAGAGAGAGAGAGGTTGAATAAAGCTTTATTATAACATTGAATCCAAGATTTACACCAGCATTACTGTTGATACTTTATCTCAACAACAAAAATCTATTTAAAATTGAAAAAACAAAACTCCATTATCAATGACACACAAAACCTCATTAATCCCCCAAATTCCTAAAAAAACTCTCAACATTATTAATTAGTTTATAATAAGTAAATTCCATTGTTATCCTTCCCTTTACCATACCTTTCAACATTAATTCTGCATCTACTGAACTAAGTTCTAATTCTTTGTTTTTCCTTGTTTTCCACATTGCAAGCTTTGCTGTACCAATTAAATAATTTAACAAACACACTTTTCCTCTATCTACCACTTTGTATTTGAGTCCCCCAATAAAAACCTCATTGGAAAACTCCTCACCAAAACCCCGAAACCAAACATTAAGCAACCTAAAAACACTTCCAAGTCTCGAACATCTTAAAAACAAATGTTCTACAGTTTCTTCAACCCTACAAAAACTACACTCCTCCCCAACTGCTGGATTTAGATGTGCTACATGTCTGTTTGTAGCTATGGCCCTGTGAATAATCCTCCATTGCAGATCAGCTGTCCGCTTTTCAATTGGAGGCTTATACAGGGCTCGCCACCTATCCCTCACAAGAAAGTCTGGCTCCATTATCTCCATCCACTTTGAAAAACTGTGCCTGCTGAGTGAGTTCATGTGAATCATTTTCACTGTAACATAGTACAAAGCTTTTTTTGATGCAATTTCAAACTCTTCCAGTTGCGGAGTTTTGAAAGACAGTATAGATCCATCAAGTTCTTCTTGTTGTTCTCTACTTACAGCAGGACTTATTTTAAACCTTGGAAAATCTCCTTTCAACCGTTGTACCTTCCCTCCAGCAACAAGGTTCCTGTAACTGCTTGGCAGAACAGCAAAAATGTCATCCCTCAGTTTCGAAGCAATTCTTGCTGAGCATAAACCAGACAGTTCTTTAAAAATTTCCACTGAGCTCCATCCACCATTATCCAGTAAATGTCCCAGTTTAGTGACTCCATTCCTTAGAAGAGTTCTCCGAATGCTCACTGATGACAAAAATCTGGTCCGAATCAGTGGATTATTAAATAAGGGTTCCTCATTAATCCAGTCCCCAGATTCATTCAATTTTCTCTCCACTTTCAAGACTTTACTCCAAGCTTGTAACGTTGACTTATAGAAAGAAGGAAGATTATCCAGCCTCAGCCCATCCAGTTCCAGTAAAAACAAGTGTTTATCTAGTCCAAAGCTTTCAACCTTCTGCAGAAATGCACATGCCATCTGTATCCATGATAATTCTCCTTGATAAAGCAGTTTCTGTACTGTTTGCATTCTGAAAGAAGCAATTCGACTCTTCACATCCACCAGACCTTGACCTCCTTCATGTATTGGTAAATAGAGTACTGCAGCTCTAGTCCAGTGTTCACCACTCCAGAAAAATTCTACAATTCTCCTTTGTATATTGCAGATCAGATCACTTGGTGGTTCCAGAAGAATTACTTTATGCCACAATGTAGAAGCTGCCAGATTATTTGCCACTAAAACCCTCCCTCTGTAAGATAATTGTGGCAATAACCATTTCCATTTAGACAATCGAGCTACAACCTTCTCCAGCACTCCCTCCCAATTCTTCTTTTTAAAACTTTCTTTTCCTAAAAAAACACCTAATACTTTAATACCCTCCCTCCCCCATATCAAACCTCCTGGAAGTATTGGAGGTCCAGTGTCTCTCCATCGGCCAATGATAAATCCCTCACTTTTCTCCCAATTAACTCTAGCGGAGGAAGCCTTCTCATATTGCCCAATACTTGCCTTCAAAGCCATCACATCATTTTGTCCAGAAATACAAAGAGTTATATCATCGGCATAAGCAGACATATACACCTTAAATGTTTCCTTTACACCTGCAACTGAAAAACCAGCAAGATTTCTCCTTAACTTACATAACAAAGGTTCAATTGCCAGACTATACAATTGTCCAGAAAGAGGACAACCCTGTCTAATACCTCTTGTGACTGTTACCGGGGCACTTATTCCACCACCAACCTTAATCAGCACTGATACATCAAAATATAACGATTTAACATATGAAATAAATTGATCACCAAATCCAAAACTCTTTAACACCTTAAAAAGATAATCATGATCCACCCTATCAAATGCTTTTTCCTGATCTATTGACAGGATACCCAAATCAGTATCATTTATACAACCATAATCAATCACATCTCTTAAAAAAAACAAATTATCCATTATTGAACGCTTTGGTATACAATATGTTTGATTTTTACAAATTAACATGTTTAAACAAGTTTTGAGCCTGTTTGCAATAGATTTTGATAAGATCTTATAATCCAAACATAATAAAGACACAGGCCTCCAATTTTTTAACAATCCTAAATCTCCCTTTTTGGGTAACAGCGACAGTACAGCCCTTCTGCAGCTAATAGGAAGTACTTTATTTTTAAAACATTCTAATACAACTTCATAAAAATCTTCCCCTATTATCCCCCAAAAATGTTTATAAAATTCAGCCGTTAACCCATCTATTCCTGGAGAACGACCCATAGACAGCTGTTGCACTGCTTCTGTTAATTCTCCATATGTAATTATGTCATCCAAAGCTTTTCTTTTCCCTTGCTCCAACTGTGGTAGATCTTTGAGTAAGACATTTGCACTAACAGGATCGCATTTCTCAGCACTGTACAACAATGAAAAAAAATCAACTGCCAACTTTCTCATTTCAACTGGATTTGTTGTTAAATTTCCATTTGGACAACGAAGATGATGCATCTGTTTATATTGAACAGTCTTTTTTTCCAAGTTAAAGAAATATGCAGTTGGGGCATCCATGTCCTTAATTGAACAAAACCTTGACCTAACAAGTGCCCCTTTCACTCGTTCTTGCAACAAAGTTCCAAGTTCTTTCCTCTTCTCATTTAGACTTGTACCATTACTCCGTACTCCTTTGTTATTTATCAAGTCCTCTTCCAAAACCGCAATTTCTTTTTGCAAATTTTGTATAGTTCTTTTCACATTCATAAAGTTATAAGCAGAGACATTTTGACAAAACTCTTTAATTTGTACCTTACCCACATCCCACCATTGACTGAGATTTTCAAAATCACTTTTCGTTTGTTTCCATTTCTCCCAAAACACCTTAAAACTATCACAAAAATCATTATCTTTTAACATTTTTGCATTAAAATGCCAATAATACTTATGTCTTGAAGTTTGCTTTATGTTAAAATCAAACATGATCAAATGATGATCAGAAAAACCATTTGGCAATATCGATGCACTCATTACCCTATTCTCCGCCGTCTTACTTAAATAAAATCTATCCAGTCTAGCCCCACTAACCCTATTTTCTGCTACTTTAATCCATGTATATTGTCGTACTCCTATGTTCCTCCTTCTCCACACATCTATTAAATCATATTTCCCCATTATATTGGACAGTGATTCGCTAGAATGACTATGTGGTTCTTCACCATTTCTATCAACTAAAAAATTAATAGTACAATTCCAGTCCCCTCCTAACACTAACCAAATATGATCGTCAAATTTTTGAAGTGCTTTATGTAATTGATCAAAGACTCTTATTCTTTCTAACCCATTATTTGGAGCATACACGTTCACTAGCACAAAGACATGTTCTCCATACTTTATTTTCAACAATAATACCCTTCCCTTTTCAATCTCTTCAGTATATATAATATCAACATTCAAGCCTTTTTTAAATAATATAGCTACTCCAGCACTATTGTTTGTCCCATGACTTAATACCAGATTTCCTTCCCACCATCTATTCCACTCAATTTCATTTTCATCATTACTATGAGTTTCTTGTAAAAACACAACATTAACCCTATTTATATTTAAAAACTCTGATACTACTGCCAATTTACCCCTATCTCTTCCTCCATTTATATTTAAAGAACCCACTTTTAAGTTCTCCATAAAGAGGTTAAAGTATAAAGTGGACAGAGACAGAAGGAAGAAAATAAAACACATCATGCGAGTCACCCAGTGCATTTTAAACATTACTTTTTGAAGGGAAACGGCCCTTTATTTTTCCTCAGCTTCGTAACAATTTTTTTCAATCTAAACCTCTTCTGTTTGCTCAATACATCATAACTCACTGCACGCTGCAGTACTTTCACTGAAAAAATAAACTTTTCCACATCTGGGAAGAAATCTTCCACCTCTACAACTTTACCAAAAGTTGTATCCAGAAAATCATTAATCTCATCCAAAGAATACATCCTCCATCTTTTGAGACCCGACCTCAGAGATATCCGAAAGCATATCATCGTCCCTCATTCCTTCCTCTTCAACCAGCTCAGTATAATTCAGCATCGTGTTCATCTCCACATTGACTACTTCATTCATCTGAACAACCTCACTATCCTTACATGTTTCTACTCCAAGACTTTCCCCTGTTTCTTCAGTCTTATCTAGAATATTTTCTCCTTGTCTTACACTACTACACGATGCAACCTCATTTCCATCACTTTCTTTTATTTCCTTAGGAGTCGTTTGCTCTCCATTAGATTCACTTCTGCTCTCTGAATCAACAGCACTCACATTAGGAGTCGTTTGCTCTCCATTAGATTCACTAACTACCAAGTCAACAGTGGAATTCGTTGTAACACCAACACCACTACTGCCAGCCTTATGTGGGCATGCAGACCTTTTATGCCCCACAAATCCGCAATCGAAGCACTTTAAACTGCCTGTACTAGCATACACCATATAAGTCTTCCCTTCATACGAAACTCTGAAAGAAACTTCCAAATCAGGTTGGTTCAGAAACATTGCCACCTGTCTCCTGAACGACATTACATGTTTTAAAGCCGTATTTTTGCATCCTAATGGAATCGTTTTTAACGGACTGGCAAACTTTCCAAAACATGAAAGTGCACGTTTGATTTCATCATCAGGGATGAACGGCGGCACGTTTGAGATGATCACCTTTCGTGTCGGATTAACTAACGGCGAAACCGCAACAAAAAGTCCACTTACCGAAATTCCGCTGCTTACTAGACGGTTAGCCAGATTCTCCTCCTTTAAGAAAACCACCACAGCTTTATTCATTCTTGAGGCCGAAGAGATGTTCTCATTTCCAACTTGTTCTCCAATTGATAACAAAACTTCCTCCACCGCTACACTTGATTCAACCTCACACCTGATACCATGACGGAGTGATAATGGCTCTTCTCCACCCTCAGGCCGAGACGCCATCTCAACTCGGCCACCGCTCCAAACACACTTTACTTTCCTAAATTCTTTCCCTTAAATGATCCAAAGTTAGAAAAAAGAATGATAGTAAAATAAAGCCACTCTCCTCGTGAACTCTCACACGCACCCCAACAACACTCCCAGCATGCACTCCGAAGAGAGAGAGAGAGAGAGAGAGAGAGAGAGATAGAGATATATATAGAGAGAGAGAGATAGAGAGAGAGATAGAGATAGAGATAGATAGATAGATAGATAGATAGATAGATAGATAGATAGATAGATAGATAGATAGATAGATAGATAGAGAGATAGATAGATAGATAGATAGATAGAGAGATAGATAGATAGATAGAGAGAGAGATAGGTGGCACAAATAATAAGTAAATCAATATTAATACTAACAAAAAAGTTGGTGATGTGGAAAATATATTTAACTTATAAATAAAAAATTGTATTTGTTTTTTTTTAACATTTTTTTATCCAAATAAAGTAAAAATAAAAAATCTGTCATTTTAAGGCATGACATTATATTGTATAGAATAAAAAATGATATCCATTTTGAGACTTGCTAGACTACATTTAAAAGTAGTAATAAATAAAGCATGAGTAATAATAAAGAAGAGGAACATATGGACTGATTTCTCACTTCTTTATTGAGCCTGTCAAAGACATACTGCTGCGTGACCACTTCAAACCAGTTCCTGTCCACTTCTTCCCCGAGCTGTGTGTCTTCACACTCCTTCAGCTTGATCAGGGCCATCACTTGAGTTTGAAAAGCCTCATCTGACAAGTTAAACATCTTCTCCCCAAAGTTGACTAGAAAAGCTTCAATTCTTCTGTGTTGTAGCAGAAATATTTAGACATAGAAAGACAGTCCGAGAGACGACACTTAATAACTGACCCGAGAGTTTCCTTTGTCCTCAGGAAATCAAAGCAGGGTTCTTCCATGTGCATCTGATGAGCACAAAAAACAAGATTTTCAAGGTTTTGTTCATCGCAAAATGGAAATTCTGTCATTAATTCCTCAGCCTCATGTCGTTCCAAACCCGTAAGACCTTCGTTCATCTTTGGATCACAAATATATATATATATATATATATATACAATGTATTTTTGAACAAATCTGAGAGCTTTCTGACCCTGCATAGTCAGCAACGCAACTGTGATGTTTTCAGAATTTCCATTTTGGGGTGAACTATCCCTTTAAGAAAGAAGGACAATACAGATACTCTCAGTTCAAGCAACGATGAAACTCACCACGAGCAGCTCCATCAGTGTATGTTCCTGCAAGTTCTTCAGCCCTGTCTGGAAACAAGAAACACTAAGTTCAAATTTTGTTTTTTGTTTTTCACACAGAGCTACTAAACAGTTTGAGAAGATCTGAAACACAGCACAGGAGACATTTGGACTGCTAACTGACCATTACCTGATAGTATACTGTGACTTCGGAGTTAGCGTCCGCTTTATTGAGCGACTGGACTTTACATAAGTGGTGCGTCTGTGGCAACTCCACCACTCGGAACAGGACAGGAGGTTCAGCTGGAGGAGCTTTATACTGAAGTTTCCTGGAAAATACCAGGATGTTGTATTTGCCAGTAAATACATTACATGAACAGAAAAAAAAATGTATTTGAAAAAGATATCACAATATGAATTCTTAATTAATTTTGGTGACGCTCCCTTTGAAAGTAGGAAAAGTTTTGCAGCTCCCCCTATAATCTGATTCTTAAAAAAAAACTCCTCATAGTTTACATTTATTAAATTAATGGACTTTTGTGGATCTACTGTGAAAAAAATGTAATAATATTTTGCATTTTCTTTCTGCTTCATATTTTTTATTAAATAAACTATAAACTTTATTTTTTTTAGATATAAACTTTTTTATCGTTTTGTGAAATCAAAAGTAATTTTATTTTATTTTACTAAGAAAAAGTAACATGATAATGTAACATGCATTACGTAACGTTTCCTCAACAATAAATGTTTTTATTTATTTATAATAGATAAAAAAATAACTATTGTAAGTATACATTCTTGCAAGTAAATTGAATAAAACCTTTAATTTTACCTCCAAAAAGTAACCTGATAATGTAACATTCATTACTTGTAACATGTTACCTAAACAATTTACAGTTTAAAAAAATATATATAAAATGAACTTTTGTAAGTTTAACTTTTTCTAAGCAGAACTTGAATTAGTTTTTTTTATTACTATTCAATTTACTTTATTATCTTCCCAAAAGCAACTTGATAACGTAACATGCATTACATGTAACATGCAACCTCAACAATAAAAAAAATTTTTTTTTGATAAAATATATTACATATAATTTTTTTAAGTGCACAACTTTGTAAGTAAACTGAAAAAAAATATATATATATATTTTGTAATATTTCCCAAAATAACCTGGCAACCAGCCGTGATTTCTTTAAGACTGCAAGGGAAGCTCAGCTTCCCCTATAATTGTCAAAAAATTAATGGTCAAATATATGTACTATTATGTTAACATTTTATTGACTAAAAATGCGTTAAACACGTTCATCTCGAACGAAAACAATTTCGTTCAGAATCAGCTACTTAGGTCGGCTGACTCGATTTCCTTCTCATTCATTCCCGTAGCGTACAGTGCATTACTCTGTTGAAGCCCAGCGTCCATTGACTTCAATGGGGCTGCTTTAAACAGTTTTTTTCAGCGCTTAGAAACAAGACGGTCATTGGATAATGCTGCGATTATGTCCCGCCCACGGACGCTCAGCGTCTCTGGGATGAATGGAGGAGTGGGCTGGCCCGGACTCCGAGCGTCTGCGTGATGATTGGAGGGTCTGTCATCTCTTTTTAATCCACTTTTATGTCCTAAAACGCTCGTTTTTTGGGGTCGACAGCTTATAAAAACGTATTTATTGTTTTTTTTTTAGCTTGTTTGCTATACACATTGTCACATATCAGGTTTTAGACATTTTTTTTTTTTTTTTTGTTATAAATAAATGACAAGGAGGCGGCAGCTTCTCGCAATGCAAAGAGACGGTTGGTGTGGGCGTGGGCGTGGTCTTCAGATTATGACGCGTATCACTCTGTGTCTCCATTTCCAACTCAGTCCCATCGCGGATTTTGCATGTGTAGTCGAAAGACAAACTGCTGCAACCTTCATCGTATATTTCACACAATTTCACACCACATTCATTGTTTCAGTTTAACATAATTCCCACATTTCCTCCCGTTGAGTTAAATATATATATATATATTAGATCATTTGTTCATTAATTCATATAGTCTGAACTAGCCAGCTAGCAAACTGCACAACAGGTGTAGAAAGGAGCTTCTCCTGTTTAAAGCGGCTCAAGTCCTACACCCGTAACACAATGGGCCAAGGCCGTTTAAGCAGCCTAGCTCTGCTGGCCATTGAGAGGACACTGGTCAAGTCACTGGAAAAGACGCCTAGTTGGTACGACAGGGTTACAGAGCATTTTCTTGAAAAGGAACGTAGGGCAGAATTTACATATAAATAAATGGACAATTTTTATGATTTAGGCCGAAAATGAGCTTCCCCTCTTTAAAAGATCAGCAGCCGCCACTGCTGGCAACATAACACAATGCAACATGCTCAAGATTATTAACTATTTATTTTTAAATAATATAAAACATTTAGAACTAAATTGAATGAATTATTTTATTTTCTTGTACTTCCATAATAGTAACCTTATAACGTAACGCTGTTTAGATATTACACACGTAATATATTATAAAATGTAAAACATTTACATTACACTTTTATTATATCTAACAAACAGAAGAAGCAGTCAACTTACTCTATAACATACTGTAGAAATTCCTTGGATTCCTGTTTGTGGAGAAATTATAAAAAAATAAACACTTATGTAAATACATGTTTAAAATGAAATAAATCACCAATAAGACTCACGGCACTTGTGAGGTTCCCTTGTATGAGTCCTTCCACAAATAACTCGGCCTTGAATCGATTCACAAAGTCCATGAGATCAGTCACACCGAGGTCGGCCATGATGGCTTCATACTTCTGCATCACAGACCAGCGATGGTGCTCCAGGATCTGCAGTCGAACATCTCTGAAACACAGGAAGTCAGACTTCATCTGCATCAAATAATGCGAACGGAGATCACGGTGGCCTGAAATCTGCGGTGACCCACCTTCCAAGTCGATCTGGCTTAATGAGGATAATGTAGTAGGTTTTCTTCAGCTGCTCAATGAACATGCGAAGCACATTTGGAGCAGTGCTAAAGTTGGCCAGGTGGTCTACGATCAGGTTCAGAAGCAACTAAAGGATTCAAAAAGTTTTACTGGCAAAATCAGGTTGGTTTCAGACAGATTCAAACAGACTTAAAGTTATTATACAACTCACAGGCAGTTTGTGATTGAATCCGTTGAGTCTGATGAACAAGCCGTGGTCTCCAGGAAATAACATATACTCTAGTTGAGCAACATCAGCATCGTATGCCGGCTCCGCCAGATTATGAGCCAGAATATTCACAAAGAGATCAAACAGGACCAGACTGGAAGAAAAAAACACTTATGTGGTAATATTTCCGTCAAGGAATGAAAGAATTAAAATGGTCATTGCAACTTTTTCTCACAATTCAGACTTTTTCCCTAGAATTGCAAGATATAAACTCAAAAAAATGTGTACTTTTTCTCGCAATTCCAAGTTTACATCTCAGAATTCTAAGGCCTTGTTTACACTAGTGTGTTTTCGTTTTAAAACGCAGAACTTTTGCTACGGTTATGCCTGTACACTACTGCCTGTTTTTGTTTTAGTTTGAAAACAGTTGTTTCAGTCTAAACGGACCAAAACAGAGACTTTCAAACACAATGGCATGGCTGCCCACATTCGCACTGCGTATCCTTGACGACTGTGTAAACAATAACATCATGCTCATTGTTGTACCATAGATATGTATGGGTAGATTCCCCAATCGACCGCTCCAAGCACACAGACGCGTCCGCAATCTAAATAATAGGGAATCTACCTATACATATCTAGGATTGTTTCTGCAAGACTGCGTCACGTGACATGCGTTTTAGGTTGTGTAGTGTAGACGGAGATCATGTCTGAAGTGGCGCAGTGAAAACGCCAGTGTAGATGAGGATCCTTTTAATTTAATTTAATAAGTGATTCAATAACTATCTGCTTTTATTTTAATGAAAATAATGATTTTTAAATGTAAATATTTATAAAAAAAGATTAATATTGTTCTTCCCTGTATTATCATTATTGAAAATTTAAAAAATAACAATTTGTTATAAATTATACAAATACCAATTTTATTTTAAAAAAGCTGTGTGACTAGTGAAAACAGGGCCTAAAATTTTTTCTCTCAATTCTGAGTTTACATCAGATTACATTTCATGGAATGGGATTGGAACTGACCTATAAACCTGTTCTCAGCTGGGAGGTGAAGGTCTGGGAAATCTCCCGCCCAAAGATCACGGTTTTCTTTTGGAATATCTGCGTAGGTAGAACACTTCATTATTAAATATTCTATATTATTATTTCATATTAAATGCAAAATAATTAACTAAAGCATGGCATATTGGTACCACATTGGTTACCAGCTGAATTCTCCATTTGTACATATTCATTTTTACATTTAGATCTAGAAAAATCACTAATAATTTAATAACTTTTATTTTGAATTTATTTATACCAAATGTCTATTTTGAATTTGTATTAATAATTGTATTTATTTGTGCAACATCACCCAAAAAAATTCTAATATCTATTTAATTTTTCATAAGACATCATGAACATTTTCTGTTAATTTTAATATATTTTTATTTTTTTATATATTTATGCCACATAACAAACTGTTTTATTTGTAAGCCTTAATATCTATTTGTTTATTTAAGTATTTATTTATTCATTGTATTAATATATTTATGCCACATCACTAAACTTTTTTGTTGGTCTGAATATTTATTTATTTATGACATACCATCACCTTTCTTTCTTTCTTTCTTTCTTTTTGAGTGCTTGCCTACACTTTGTAGCATTTAAAGTAACTAATTTTTGTTTTTTATTTATTTAATCAAAATAATATAATTGTATACAATGATAAAATTGGCCATTCAATTTTCTTTTAATATCTTACATCTCAGTATTTCAATTTTTGTATCCTGCATTATTACAGATTATTGTTATTTTCTGAGAATATCACAAAAGCTGTTCTTTGTGTTATTTTTCACTTATATGAACCAAAACTGCATATAATTTGAATATCAATTTAATAATTATAATAAACATAAATTTTTAGTTTAATGTAACTAAATGTATTGAAATACATTTTAAATGTGTTTTTTAATTTAATATTGGTTATTAACAGCATCTGCCATCATTTTAATATCGGTGATCCGTAAAAACAAAAGCACATGTTTCCCAGATCCTTTGTGGTGGATTACCTTCCACACTGTACTGCGTCCCAAACCACTTCTCCTTGAGAGGACAGAGCCCATCATGCTCGGGTGACAGCAGTAATACATTGGCTGTTGCTGGAGTCAAGAGAGTCAAAGCAGCTGAGATGACCTTCAACCACAGATATATCAGATTAAACATCAGAACTACCCGTATCAAATCTTTAACAACGAACGATAATAACATGCCTCTGGGTTGTATTCAAACATCAGCTGGTCTCCACACAGGAAGTCCTCTTTTGGGAAAAGTTGCATGTTTTCACAAATGTTCGCCACAAACTCAATCGGTTCCGTCTGGAATCAAAAATATAAATATGAGAGATGAAGTCCTGCATCTGATTTACACAGTGAATGATTTTAGATGATTTGACATCACCTGCTCCTGATAGTGAAACTCATTGGCTTTAATCTTCTGGATTTCTTCATAGATCCTGAGAAAAGCCATAAACAAGAGAGTGTTGAGTTTTGTATTTAATAAAACCAACAGGATTCAAGGATGTTACATTTTTTTATTATTTTCTTCTCGAGAACCAAAATTGTTGTTCAAAATTTTGTGAGCACACAATTAAATCTAAGTGATTCAATAACTATCTGATTTTATTTTAATGAAAATAATGATTTTTAAATGTAAATATTTATACAAAAAGATTAATATTGTTCTTCCCTGTATTATCATTATTGAAAATTTTAATAACAATTTGTTAGAAATTATACAAATACCAATTTTATTTTCAAATTAATGTGATAATCAAATATTAATACAATATTTATTAATTATTAAGTTTATTTAGTTTGTATTAGTTGTATTAATGTGATAATCAAATATTAATAAAACTAATACAAACTAAATAAACATAATACAGATTTACTTTCTAAAATGTATTCCTATATTGTTTTATAGCTATCATTATAAACAATTACACATTTTATACTTTTATTTTCAAATATAGATAAGAGAGTAAGTATAAATACAATAAACAATAAATATTTATTTAATATATACAATTTTCAATTTTTATTATATTATATAGAAATCTAATTTAGAATTTTCATAATTAAAAAAAACATTTTAGATAGTTTTTATAATGTAAATGACTATAAATTATACAAATTTTGAATTTATAAAGTACATATGAATAATATATTTTATAAAGTAGTATTATGATCATTATTATTGTCATGTTAAATGTCAGTATTGATTACTCATATGAATAATTAAGTAAAACACAAAAACACACATAACATTAAGTGATTTAATAACTATCCTGTATCATTTTAATATTTACATTTTTTATATTATTTATTCATTTGTTCCTTCTTAATTTTTTGTAGCATTTAAAATGAATTTAGATTTAAGTATATTATTTATTTATTTATGTAAAATTAATAAATTTAGTTTTTAGTGCTTTAATAATGTAGAATTTTAAATCAGCTATAAAATGATTTACATCAGTCAGAATTTTAATGCCAGTGCATCTTTATGCCGATTCTTCATTCTTTATTATTTTTTAGATGATTTTTGTTCTTTGAGATTAAGGACATGTAAAATTCCTTAAAGTGATCAATTTTAATTCTGTTCAATTTGAATAATTAAATTAAAATAAATATATTATTACATTTTAATATTATTATAAATCTAAATAAAATTTGATTACATAAAAATAAAGAGGTTATTTTCTTCATGAGAACCATTTTTCCTCACTGTATAACTTTATTTAAAATATATAGATAAAATTCTAATCGCTGTAGGTTTCGATCTTCTGATTCGCACCTCTGTCGAGGTCCAACGGACTGAAGCATCTTCAGATACTGGAACACTACATGAATGACCTACAACCACAATAAAACATCTCATTACTAATGTTTCAAGAAGAATGAAAGGATGGTAAAGGATTTTTAAGACCTGGAAGAAGTTCTGGAAGCCCTCGTCACTCAAGGTGATTGAAATGCTGAAGATGGAGTAGGTGGTGTTCTGATCAAAACCCGACTCACTGTTTCCTCCAAACAGAGCCAGAGCCCAGCACCTGCACATGCAGAGCATTGATTCAGACTGATTCATTAGTGATCATATGAAAAGAAAGCCAAACTCACTTCTTTCTGAGTAAAGACAGTATACTTCCAGCTCCTTCATGACCAATCAGCCAGGAAATGTAGTGCAGGGGTTTCACTCTACAACCCACCAAACAAACATATTAGAATGCCATTAGCACAATGCAAACTTGTACCATTACACCATGTTGTCCTGGATTAGAAGCTTGGAGGACCCCAGCATCTTGGCCTCAGCAGGGTAAGACGCTTTCACATGGTGGATAGATTTTGACAGGTGTTAGTATGTGTTACTGACCTGTAATGTTTGCCATGAGGTGGAAGAGCCCAGCTGATGGTCAGCGCATGAAGCTTTCGCACTGGCACCACTGTAAATGCCACATGTAGTTATGAAAGCTTCCAAACACCCATTTCAATGCATAAACCGCATGAGTAGACTGAGATTCGAGAGGCACTGAATCACTTCAATAAATACATTTAGTTTGAAATCAGTATGAGTTCAGGGTGCTATTTGGGACAGGGCCAATGATAAAGTAGCGCTGGTTTACCCCTCATAAGCACAACCGGAAAGAGCGGAAGAGGTCGACTTTAGTGCAGTGTGTCACGCTCGTCAAAATCTTTGCGCTCGTTCAGCGGTCTCGTTTTGCTTCGACGGCTTTCTGCCTCATTCTGCTTCATACTACGATGTTAATAAATCTTTAATACGTTAGCTCATTCACGAACATGATTTCTGCCTGAGTCCCGTCGGATTGCATCGGCTGTGGGTATGAAGACTACAACTCCCATGATTCCACAATGCGCGCCCTCTAGCGGCGAAAATTACATACTGTGCCTTTAAGTAAATAATTCAATTAAACAAAAAACTAAATAAAAAAATCCTAAACTAAATATGATATATCCATGATTTTAATTAATTTTATTACATGTTGATAATGTTATTGAAACACTTAATATTCAAATTAAATATTAGGTTATATATTACGCATTAACTATTAAATACAAAATTGAAAATGATCATTTACATTCAAATAAAGATCAAAATGGCTCGTAAACTGACATAATCTATAAAACTGAAAATCTAATGCTACCTCTGTAAAGCTTGTTGAAATCTGGAGTATCAAATGGATCCTGAAGGTCTGAAAAATCCGCCCGTGGCTGGCCACTGTGAAAACAACCGAACAGAAGTGACATTAAAATAAACCCTGCACAATATAGAAATAAGACTGTTAAATATACGCACTTGTTTGGGATCTTAATGAAGATCTCTCGCACCCATTCCTCCAGGTTATCAAGTGTCTCTATCAGGATAAAGTGTCCAAAATTAGACCCCCAATGTAAATATGAGATCGGCACTGAACATTAATTCTCCGATAAATCATTTATTCTCATTACCTTTGGACTGCACTGCGAATACCTCCTCCAGAACTCTCTCAGATGGTCATAAGTGTTGATATTCTTCTCTCTGGGTTCGTTTTTCAGTGTCTGAGCATTTCCTGATGAAATACACAAACAAATATCATAACAATCCTTCTCATGTTTGACATCTCAGAACGTTATGTATGTGTGAGTAACACGGACTGACCCCAGAAGAACTTGCTCATCGGATGACCGGCTTTTGCTAGACCTCCAAACAGCATCTCTTTGCGATTCGAGTCTAATGGCTGGGCCATCTGATACTCTGTTAACAGGTTTACACTATTTAGCTAAATTACATTTCCTTATTTAAAACAATAGTTCACCCATAAATTACAATGTACTCACACTTAAGCCATCCAAGATGTAGATGAGTTTGTTTCCTCATCAGCACAGATTTGGAGAAATTTACTAATGGATCCATTGCAGTGAATGGGTGCCGTCAGAATGAGAGTCCAAACAGCTGATAAAAACGTCACAATAATGCAGACAAATGCTAAATTCCTCCAAATTTGCTCAGATGAAGAAATAAACTCTTATACATTTCAGATGGCCTCAGGGTGAGTACATCTTTAGCAGATTACTGACCGCTGTCTACGGCCTCCACCTCCCTGTCAACTGCATCAGAAATCATCAGGGGACCAATGAAGAACTGCGCCCACCTGTGGACAAATAAAGCAGATTATTAAAGGCACAGTTCACCCGAAAATAATACATGTGATTGATTATTGAGTATTTAGCTCACCGATCCAGTGCTTCTCTGAAGTACTTTCTTTGAACGTCAAACTTGAAGATGGTCCGCTCACAGTCTGTGGAAGCGTTGTCACTTCCTCCATGTTTTTTCAGGAAAGCATCAAAGCCATTTTCGGCCGGGTACTTTTCGCTGCCCATAAAGACCACTGGCACAGAGAGAACAACTGATAATGAGAATAAAAAAAGAATGAAAAGGTAAGAATAAAGTGAACGTCAAGCAACGCACTGTGCTCGAGGAAATGGGCGAGACCAGGTAGATCCGCAGGGTCACTTAAGCTTCCCACGCTGATACAGAGCGCTGCTGCTGACTGAGATACGATAGAAGACATTTATATTATACATATATACACAAAGTAAATAACTAAAGAACTGACAGTCACCTGTTTCTCTGAACGGCAATTCTTCTTCACCCCTTCACTGCATTTATTCAAGCAACTGCTGTCTTGATTAGTGCTCTCACTGTCACCATCCTCTTCCTCTTCCTCGGCAACTGGCTCTCTGTTACTCTCTGACTGGGTGAGGTCTGATATGAGTAGTGCTTTGAGTCCATTGCTCAGCTCTATGAACCTGAAACAGGTTGAATTCTTTCTTTTTAGAAAATAAATAGCATCAAAAGATGTATATTTATTATTATTATTATTATTATTAAATCATAATAATACAAATAAACAATGTCTTAATTAATAAATACATTTAAATATGTATAATTTATTTTCAAATATACATTTGATGATATAATTAAACATTTAAAAAAAAAACTAATATGAATAAAATACTTTAAAATCGGCATTTAATAATAATAAAAATGACCATAATTTATTTGAACTATTTTGTTATCAAATATATAATTGCTTGATATATTAAAAATAAATAAAATACATTAAACCTAAATATAAATACAAATAAAATTGTATTAAATGTTTATTTTTATTTTTAAATACATTTGATATTATAATTAAAAACAAATAAAATAATAACTTAATAGTACATATTCAAATATTTTGTATTATTATTATTAATAAACAATTGTATAATTCTATTTTACATCTACATTTGATAATATAACTAACTATAAACAAAATCAAAACAAATAATAAAATACTCATTTACTTTATAAAATGATTTAAATGATTCTTTATTAATATTTATATTATAATATTTTGCATTTTAATTTCAATTATACATTTGATAATTTAATTCAATATAAACAAGAAAAAACGAATAACAAAATAATAACTTACTTTCCAAAATATTGTTAATACAATATGATTTTAATATTTATATACAATACTTACATTACTTACAGTAATAATGATGATATGTTAACAATAATAATATATTTAATATTCTCAATTATTAATATAAGGTAATATATAGTATTAATATGATAACGTTACTATTAATTTATATTAAAAGGTAAAATTATTAAATCCATTTACCAAAAATATATTATAACATTTATACCTTCTAATAGTTTTTGTTATTACAAACCATAAAATGTCGTAGGTTACCTGTATGTTTTGTGGTCGCTTGGTGATTTGATTATTACAGGGTCACTCTGATCCGCTTCTCCGGCTCGAGACGGTGGAGGTTCTCCGCTCTCTGGACCGGATACTTCACCTTCACCGGCAGATCCACCGGAAGTTCTAGCCTTATTCGTCTGGGGCATTTTGACTCAACAACACTCTGCGTATAACAACCCAAAACTGTTAGACAATCTTTGAAAAACACGGTCAAGCCAGCCGCACTTTTTTTTTGGTTTGCGTGTCTAATCGTGCACTTACGGTACGGGTGCCTAGAGCGGTCTAAATGGATGTAAAGAAGCTGTCATACCGGCGTTTCCTTTACACGTTTTTATTTTAATGTTTGTAATTACATTATTTTTGTACATAAACGTTTGTAATGTACATTAATTATCATATTAATGTTGATAAAGGTTGATATTAATGTTGTTTATTCATTGTTTTTTTTATTATGTATTATGTTTTATTATTGTTTATTCATTGTTTTTTTTATTATGTATTATGTTTTATTATGTTTTTATTATTATTTATTATTATTTTATTATGTATATGTATATATATATATATATATATATATATATATATATATATATATATATATATAATTTTCAAACACTCATAAAAAGCTTTTCTTTATGGGTTAGCTCATTCTTTCAATGAATATGTATACAGAGTGGCCCTGCCTGTCACTATCCTCCTTGTCAAGGCATTTTACTGTATAGTTTTTGGAAAAACTAAAAGCAAAA
The DNA here is from genome assembly GCA_027422435.1 of Schizopygopsis pylzovi. NCBI lineage: Eukaryota > Metazoa > Chordata > Actinopteri > Cypriniformes > Cyprinidae > Schizopygopsis > Schizopygopsis pylzovi. Next base: position 9,278 of record JAPDDL010000968.1, on the reverse strand, counting down.
TCACCCAAAACATCAAAATGCCTCTTAGCACATGCACTGTGTCCCATTTTCTAACACTAATAAAACGTGTTCCTTCATAGGTTAGCTCATTTTTTCAATGGATATGTACACAGAATGACACTGACTGTCACTGTCTTCATTGTCAAGGCATTTTACTGTATAGTGTTTGAAAGAACTAAAAGCAAACTCACCCAAAACATCAAAATGCGTCCTGGCACATGCACTGTTTCCCATTTTCCAACACTAATAAAAAGTGTTCCTTCATAGGTTAGCTCATTCTTTCAATGAATATGTATACAGAGTGACCCTGCCTGTCACTGTATTCACTGTCAAGGCATTTTACTGTATAGTTTCTGACAAAACTAAAATCAAAATCACCAAAAACATCTAAATGTGTCTTAGCACATGCACTGTTTCCCATTTTCCAACACTAATAAAAAGTGTTCCTTCATAGGTCAGCTAATTTTGTCAATGGATATGTATTTAAGAGTGACCCAGACTGTCACTGTCCTCCTTGTCAAGGCATTTTACTGTATAGTTTAATAAAAAACTAAAAGCAAAATCACCCAAAACATCAAAATGCCTCTTAGCACATGCACTGTGTCCCATTTTCTAACACTAATAAAAAGTGTTCCTTCATAGATTAGCTCATTTTTTCAATGGATATGTATTTAGAGTGACCCTGACTGACGCTTTCCTCCTTGTCAAGGCATTTTACTGTATAGCTTTTGAAAAAACGTACTCGGTTACTATCGTAACCTCTGTTCCCTGAGATACGGAATGAGTACTGCGTCTTGTAAAGACGCATATGGGAAAATGCCTTTTTTCTCCTGAACTGAAGTCTTATTTAATCATGCAGTGAAACTGCACGACTATTGGTTTGTGCAGGTGTAGAAAAACGAACCAATGGGTCGGCAGCGGAGCTGCACGAACCTATGGCGACGATACCCGCCAATATTCCCGCCGAAACGGGCGGGGAATCTGGCTATATAAGCGGTCGTTTCGCCATAGGATCCTCAGGTTTACTTCGACTGAAGCGACGACTGAGTCGTGCAGCTACCTGGCACGGCAAAGTACGCAGTACTCGTTCCGTATCTCAGGGAACCGGGGTTACGATAGTAACCGAGTACGTTCCCTATTGATACTCCACTCGTACTGCGTCTTGTAAAGACGCATATGGGAACTGAATTTAATCACGCCGTGCTAGGGTAGATGAACGACTGTATATACTTCCATAAACATAAATGCCCATAGGGAAGTAAGTAGTATACTTCAGGCTAAAGCGAGCTAAACACATAGAGGTCATGCTCGGCCTGGATAATCGTTCCACTTCTGTATACTCAGTTAACCGGAGTATTCAGGGTGCCAATCAGAGAGCCTGAGCGCATTGCGGTCAAGAAATCTCTGACAGGATTGTTCCCACAGCGTATGTGTAAAAGCTCATCTAAGCAGAGAGGACTCTGGCCTGTAAGGCCGGTATGTTCAGGTTATAAAACCTAGCAAATGTGGACAGAGTAGACCAGCTAGCCGCCGTACAAATCTCTGTAATGGATACACCGCTAGACCACGCCAATGACGAGGCGATGCCTCTAGTCGAATGGGCTCGTACTCCAATGGGGCATTGCAGGCCCAAAGAAGAGTATGCCAGCATGACAGCATCCACTATCCACTTAGAGAGTCTCTGCTTCGTGACCGGATGTCCTTTGGTGCGGTTACCGAAGCTAACAAAGAGCTGTTCCGTATGCCTAAAAGGGGCGGAACGCTCAAAGTAGATTCTCAGAGCTCTAACAGGGCATAACAAAGATAACTCCCGGTCCTCCTCAGACGGAGGAAGCGCGGAGAGCGTGATGACCTGAGCTCTGAACGGGGTTGAAAGTACGTTAGGTACGTAACCATGCCTTGGTTTCAGGATGACCTTGGAGTCTTTAGGCCCGAATTCCAGGCAGGCAGGGCTAGTAGAGAGCACCTGCAGGTCTCCAACTCGCTTAACCGACGCTAGTGCTAGTAGCAGAGATGGGAGCGCCGTCAACCGTAGTGAGGGCAGATGAAGCGGAAGTACGGAGACGGGCAGAGTAAGGGGAGCACCAAGATCTTGTGAGCTCGTCGTGAACTTCAGGGAAGAACGGCGATGGTCGTTGTTGAGGGGCCTGACGGCGCCCCGGCAGAAACCACTCATCCAGACGGCTGCGAGAGGGCTCCTCTGGTGGAGACCACTCCAAACCCAGCTCTTCAACCGCTTTTGAGAGGACACGGAAAAGTTCAGCATCCATCCCAGCTTTGGCGGCGCTTGGCGCAGGCAAACCGGAGGGGGCGGGGTCAGTCACTGAGCCCGACAGCTCCTCAGCATCTGAAGCTACCAGTGACATGCAGTCATCGGCCAGCTCATCGTCACTTCCCCCAAACGAGACCAGATCGCTCACGCTTGCAGAGGGACGCTGGTCAGGTTGGGAAAAAAGGACGGGAGAAATCTCTGTGTGGCGAAAGCGAGGCACGCGGGATCTGAGCCGGCGTGAGCTCGCTCTCAAACGGGCGTGCGCAGAGAGGCGAGACTGATGCTCTCGCAGTGAGAACAATCAGAACCAGCGAGCGCGGCATCCACATGGGATTTCCCCAGGCAGGAAACACACTCGCTGTGACCGTCATCGGCGTGCAGGGGAGACCTGCACGAGCCGCAGTAACGGCGCGGCATTAGAACGCCGATTTGCTCTTTTAGAGACTTACGTGATATGATCGCCGGATAGCGACAGCGAACGGGACCGGAACTGCTGCGATGCTGGGGCGCGTTGAAGGCGGATCAGCCGAGCAGATCGAGGTCGCTGGGTCCTACTGCGAGGCGTGTCAACGGCGAGTAGGCTTCCAGATCAGTGTAGATGAAGTCGTCGTCGCTGAAGGAGAAAAAAATCGGAGGATCGTATGGTGAAACGACCACTTATATAGCCAGATGCCCCGCCCGTTTCGGCGGGATTTGGTGGGTATCGTCGCCATAGGTTCGTGCAGCTCCGCTGCCGACCCATTGGTTCGTTTTTCTACCACTGCACGAACCAATAGTCGTGCAGTTTCACTGCGTGATTAAATAAGACTTCAGTTCAGGAGAAAAAAGGCATTTTCCCATATGCGTCTTTACAAGACGCAGTAGGAGTGGAGTATCGATAGGGAACTACTTCTCAAATGGATGATGAAAATAATCAGTTATTTTGGTTAAAAATAAGATATTTACTACATTAAATGACAGTAAAAAGTAAAATGTAAGAAGTAATTGTGTGTATAATATATCTAGTGCTTGACAATGAGGCATGGTGTATGTGCTAGAATGGACTTTGTTTTTTGGGGTGAGTTTGTCTTACATTTTCTTAAAAGCTATACTGTAAAATGCCTTGGAAATTAATACTGTAATATTCAGGGTCACTCTGAATATATACCAAATGAAAGAATGAGCTAACCTATAAAGGGACATTAGAAAATTAAAGGCAACATCACCCCAAACAATCTTGCACTTTGATTATTTCCGTATATTCAAACACTCATAAAAAATCCTTTATAGGATTTTTATTAGTGTTGGAAAATGGGAAACAGTGCATGTGCTAAGACACATTTAGATGTTTTTGGTGATTTTGCTTTTAGTTTTGTCAAAAACTATACAGTAAAATGCCTTGACAGTGAATACAGTGACAGGCAGGGTCACTCTGTATACATATTCATTAAAAGAATGAGCTAACCTATGATGGAACACTTTTTATTAGTGTTGGAAAATGGGACACAGTGCATGTGCTAAGAGGCATTTTGATGTTTTGGGTGAATTTGCTTTTAGTTTTCTCCAAAACTATACAGTACAATGCCTTGACAAGGAGGACAGTGACAGTCAGGGTCACTCTAAATACATATCCATTGAAAAAATGAGCTAACCTATGAAGGAACACTTTTTATTAGTGTTAGAAAATGGGAAACAGTGCATGTGCTAAGACACATTTAGATGTTTTTGGTGATTTTGCTTTTAGTTTTGTCAAAAACTATACAGTAAAATGCCTTGACAGTGAATACAGTGACAGGCAGGGTCACTCTGTATACATATTCATTGAAGGAATGAGCTAACCTATGATGGAACACTTTTTATTAGTGTTGGAAAATGGGACAGTGCATGTGCTAAGAGGCATTTTGATGTTTTGGGTGAGTTTGCTTTTAGTTTTTTATTAAACTATACAGTAAAATGCCTTGACAAGAAGGACAGTGACATTCAGGGTCATTCTAAATACATATCCATTGAAAGAATGAGCTAACCTATGAAGGAACACTTTTTATTAGTGTTGGAAAATGGGAAACAGTGCATGTGCTAAGACACATTTAGATGTTTTGGGTGATTTTGCTTTTAGTTTGTTCAAAAACTATACATTCACGAGTTCACCCTTACATTTAATCTGAAAGCAATAGTAAGCATATTTTGGCTTGCTGTCCTGGGGGAGGGCTCCAAGCCCGGAATATGGCCCGAACCCAGAGAACTCCCCCGTCCCAGATGTGGGATGAAATAGATTAGGGGTGAGGAGTTGGGGTGGAGGAGGGATGCCGGAAAACTGTCACTGGACAGAGGTAGGCAGGCTGTATCTATCTATATGTACGCATTGTGCTCATTAGGATGGTTAGCTAAACGAGTTGCACCTGTGCCAAATCGGTTGATTATCTGATCGTGCTCCTCCCGAACCTTGTTAATAAAACATCATTTCACGAGTTCACCCTTACATTTAATCTGAAAGCAATAGTAAGCATATTTTGGCTTGCTGTCCTGGGGGAGGGCTCCAAGCCCGGAATATGGCCCGAACCCAGAGAACTCCCCAAAAGAAGCTTAAGGCATGGGACAGCAGCCAGAGAGCAAAGGTTAATTGCCCCCCAAAATATGCATGCTGTGGAGAGATATGGATTAAAATTTGCAAATGAAAAGGAGGCAGGGCGACCGGAGAGCTCGTGCAGTGCTCGGCGGGAGCTGCGGCGGCGGACTGGCGAGCCCTACGTGCCGCTAGAAGAGGAGCACGATGGCAGGTATCAAGTGAGGGACTCTCGCTGCGTCTGAAGGGAGCTGCGGCTCTGCTGCACCGGAAGGGAGAGTCCCGACCGTCGCCGAGTACGCAGCATGACTCCAACGACAAATGTGGGGCTCACGCGCTGCGACCGAAGGGAGTTGAGGCTCTGCTTCACCAGAAGGGAGAGCCCCGTCCGACACTGAATAGGCAAGGATATTCGAGGCGAGGTTTGACTCATCGGATGGAGGGCTCCCATGCAACCGAAGGGAGCCAGCGGCTCTGCTGCACCGAAAGGGGAGCCCCGTCCGATGCTGAAAATGCAAGGAGATGCGACTGATGGAGGGACTCTCACTGCGTCCGAAGGGAGCTGCGGCTCTGCTGCACCGGAGGGGAGAGTCCCCCTTGCGGCTTAATGCAAGACGCGGTTTGACGCATCGGAAGAAGGGCTCCCATTACAACCGAAGGGAGCCAGCGGCTCTGCTGCACCGGGAGTGGGAGCCCCGTCCGCCACCGAGCACGCAGCGCAACTCGAAATGACAGACGGAGGCGTCACACTGCGACCGAAGGGAGCCGTGGGTCTGCTGCACCGGAAGGGGAGCCCCGTCCGATGCTGAATAAGCAAAGAGACGCGACTGATGGAGGGACTCTCACTGCGTCCGAAGGGAGCTGCGGCTCTGCTGCACCGGAGGGGAGAGTCCCCCTTGCGGCTTAATGCAAGGCGCGGTTTGACGCGTCGGAAGAAGGGCTCCCGTTACAACCGAAGGGAGCCAGCGGCTCTGCTGCACCGGGAGTGGGAGCCCCGTCCGCCACCGAGCACGCAGCGCAACTCGAAATGACAGACGGAGGCATCACACTGCGACCGAAGGGAGCCGTGGGTCTGCTGCACCGGAAGGGGAGCCCCGTCCGACGCTGAATAAGCAAAGAGATGCGACTGATGGAGGGACTCTCACTGCGTCCGAAGGGAGCTGCGGCTCTGCTGCACCGGAGGGGAGAGTCCCCCTTGCGGCTTAATGCAAGGCGCGGTTTGACGCGTCGGAAGAAGGGCTCCCATTACAACCGAAGGGAGCCAGCGGCTCTGCTGCACCGGGAGTGGGAGCCCCGTCCGCCGCCGAGCGCGCAGCGCAACTCGAAATGACAGACGGAGGCGTCACACTGCGACCGAAGGGAGCCGTGGGTCTGCTGCACCGGAAGGGGAGCCCCGTCCGACGCTGAATAAGCAAAGAGATGCGACTGATGGAGGGACTCTCACTGCGTCCGAAGGGAGCAGCGGCTCTGCTGCACCGGAGGGGAGAGTCCCCCTTGTGGCTTAATGCAAGGCGCGGTTTGACGCGTCGGAAGAAGGACTCCCATTACAACCGAAGGGAGCCAGCGGCTCTGCTGCACCAGGAGTGGGAGCCCCGTCCGCCACCGAGCGCGCAGCGCAACTCGAAATGACAGACGGAGGCGTCACACTGCGACCGAAGGGAGCCATGGGTCTGCTGTGAATAGGCAAAGAGACGCGACTGATGGAGGGACTCTCACTGCGTCCGAAGGGAGCTGCGGCTCTGCTGCACCGGAGGGGAGAGTCCCCCTTGCGGCTTAGCGCAAGGCGCGGTTTGACGCGTCGGAAGAAGGGCTCCCATTACAACCGAAGGGAGCCAGCGGCTCTGCTGCACCGGGAGTGGGAGCCCCGTCCGCCGCCGAGCGCGCAGCGCAACTCGAAATGACAGACGGAGGCGTCACACTGCGACCGAAGGGAGCCGTGGGTCTGCTGCACCGGAAGGGGAGCCCCGTCCGACGCTGAATAAGCAAAGAGATGCGACTGATGGAGGGACTCTCACTGCGTCCGAAGGGAGCTGCGGCTCTGCTGCACCGGAGGGGAGAGTCCCCCTTGCGGCTTAATGCAAGGCGCGGTTTGACGCGTCGGAAGAAGGGCTCCCATTACAACCGAAGGGAGCCAGCGGCTCTGCTGCACCGGGAGTGGGAGCCCCGTCCGCCACCGAGCACGCAGCGCAACTCGAAATGACAGACGGAGGCGTCACACTGCGACCGAAGGGAGCCGTGGGTCTGCTGCACCGGAAGGGGAGCCCCGTCCGACGCTGAATAAGCAAAGAGACGCGACTGATGGAGGGACTCTCACTGCGTCCGAAGGGAGCTTGCGGCTCTGCTGCACCGGAGGGGAGAGTCCCCCTTGCGGCTTAATGCAAGGCGCGGTTTGACGCATCGGATGGAGGGCTCCCGTGCAACCGAAGGGAGCCAGCGGCTCTGCTGCACCGGGAGTGGGAGCCCCGTCCGCCACCGAGCACGCAGCGCAACTCGAAATGACAGACGGAGGCGTCACACTGCGACCGAAGGGAGCCGTGGGTCTGCTGCACCGGAAGGGGAGCCCCGTCCGACGCTGAATAAGCAAAGAGACGCGACTGATGGAGGGACTCTCACTGCGTCCGAAGGGAGCTTGCGGCTCTGCTGCACCGGAAGGGAGAGTCCCCCATTGCAGCTGAATATGAGGTTGTGGCGAGGGGGGCGTGGTTCAGCGAAGTCTGCAGCGGGAGAAAGACTCAGGAGACAGCGGTAAGTAAGTGGGTCAAGTGCAAAATGAGGAACACCTGTGTCTGATTGCAGTAATTGGCGTGGAGACCAGATAAAAGCCACCGTGGAACAGGAGTTCATGGAGAGAGACGGAGTGAGGACTCGGGCGCACGGTCTGTGAGAGAGAGACAGCCGGAGCGAATGCTGAGAGTGATCGCTGAGACAACCGAGAGAGTTGATGTTTTTAGGACGCGCAGGGTGCGCACCTGTTTAAGTTTATCTGTAAATAAAATTCACCCGAGTCTTCACGAGCCAACCCTGTCTGCTTCCTTCCTTCCTTACGAACTTTGTTACACTGGTTGCCGAAACCCGGGGAAGGAAGCCGGAACGCCGCTGCCATCATGTCCTCACCATCGGGATCGCCATTTGCGGATGTCATCCAGTCGCTCGCGGGACTCCACCAAGAACATCACAAAGCGCTGATGGACATGAGGGCAGACCAGGAGAGGAGATTCTGTGCCCTCGTCCAGAACCAGCGGGAGGACCGCGAGCTGTTCCGGAGCTGGATGGACCGGGAGGTTCGGGCCGGGGAAAGTCCAACAGCCCTGGCCCCGCCCACCCACATGCCGGTACAGAAGATGGGGCCGCAGGATGACCCGGAGGCATTCCTTGACCTCTTTGAGAAGACCGCGGCAGCATGTGGGTGGCCCCAGACGGACTGGCCAGTGCGCCTCATCCCCCTGCTAACCGGGGAGGCGCAGTTGGCGGCGCAGCAGCTGCCAGTCCAGAACCTCCTGGTCTACGACGACCTAAAGCGAGCCATCCTCCAGCGGGTCGGCCGGAGCCCCGAGCAGCACCGCCAGCGCTTCCGTTCGCTGGAGCTTGGGGAGAACGGCCGGCCCTTCGTGATGGCTCACCAGCTCCGGGACGCCTGCCGCAGATGGCTGTTGGCCGGGGAAGGCGGCGTCGACCAAATCATCGACCGGGTGGTGCTGGAGCAGTTTATTGCGCGGCTCCCCACGAAGACCGCGCAGTGGGTCCAGTGCCACCGTCCGGCGTCGCTGGACCTGGCCATCCAACTCGCCGAGGACCAGATGGTGGCGTGCCACGGGGATGGCTGGAACCCCTTTTGTTCGCTGTGCGCGAGGTCCCGCAAGCCTCCACGGGGTTTTCCCCCTTCGAGCTCCTGTACGGCCGCCAGCCCCGTGGGGTTTTGGACGTCCTGAGGGAGACTTGGGAGGAGGGACCTTCGGAGAGTAAAAATGAAATTCAGCATGTGCTGGACCTGAGAACAAAACTCCACACGTTGGGGCAGCTCTCCATGGAGAATTTGTTACAGGCCCAGGACAAGCAAAGCCGGCTATACAATCGGGGGGCCAGATTACGCAATTTCACGCCGGGAGATAAAGTACTTGTGTTACTCCCTACCTCTAGCTCCAAATTACTCGCCAAGTGGCAAGGACCGTTTGAGGTCACACGGCAGGTAGGGGATCTCAATTATGAGGTGGTTCGAACGGATCGGAGCGGGGCACGTCAGATTTATCAGCTCAACCTCCTTAAAAAATGGAACGAGGTCGAGCCAGTGATGCTGGCGACGGTAGTAGGTAACGAGGAAGATCTCGGGCCAGAGGCGAGCCTCAAAGTTCCATCACTCACTCTGGCCCCGGGGGGGGATCACCTCTCACCCTCCCAGCTCACCGATGTAGCCCGGTTGCAGAGAGAATTTGCGGACGTGTTCTCGCCCCGGCCCGGTCGAACCAA